>JAQIXJ010000641.1:0-29681 GCA_034700185.1 Phthiracarus laevigatus
GCGCTCTGTAAAAGTCTAACGCTCGCCGCTCACGCTCAGCACCGAGCGCCATCCGCTCGAGCGTTGGCCATCACTGTTTATAGCAATATCTTATTTATGCCTATAGATAATATTTAGTTATGATTTCTGTTTGTGTTTTCTTGATTATGCATTTTTTAAATAAAGATTAATTAGACTAATAGTTTTATATTAAAATTATTTACTATTTAAAATTCTTGAGTTTTCTATTAAGTTATTGCAATAATTTCACTCATAAAACATTATTAAATTATAATTTATCAAAAATTTTTTTTTAAATCTAAATTTAGCGGATGAATCTTTATGAGTTTGAATATTTTTTACATGGCGATTAATCAGTGCATGTTTCGGGTCACGTCTCTTTTCGAGATCGAAATTTTTTTTGCTTATAAAGAGTACTCGCACTGAGAATGGCTTAATTATTCTAATTAATGTGCTGCAAGCTTTACTTGGAACAATTTCTAGAGATTCATGCAGATTGAATCTTTTTTACACGTTAAATATTTGGGCAACGTTGAGAATTTTTCGTTTTATGCCAATTTTTTTAACCTTGTTTAAAAAGAATTTTTCCTTTTAGAGTTTTTTCTATATTTGTGATATAATGACAGAAATAACTTAATTGTTTAACATAAACCAAATTATAAGTGTTTTGACGATTACAGTGACTATAAATTAAAAACCGAGAAGCAGATGAGATTGTTTTAGTTCGCATTTTATTACGAACCCATACTTAAATCTCGTACGTATAAAATATAATAAACAAAGCGTTTGCTAATATTTTTGTTGACAAATTTATTACTCATTTTTCACCCAAAATGCGGAGAAACTTTCAATTAGTGATTTGGTTGGGCTCATAGAGAGTGAGTGATGCGTTATGTTCATTGAATAAACTTCGCTATAATTGAATAATTACATTCTGATAAACGCTAAAAATAAGTTTTCAGGAGACACATAATTATCTTCAAAATGGGTTTAGTAGATATTCGCATAACTGTTTAGCTCTAGTTTGAGATAATGATATATTCGTTTATTTTGCAAACGTTTTCTCATGTAATTTATCGCAAAAAACTGAGATTTTACAACTGATATGTAATTCTTAGTTTTTTTTGGAAACGCGATTTATTCCACGCTGTTTATATGCTCTTTTTTAAAGAATTTGATGAAACATAAATTACTATATTAGAATATTAAGCAATTAAACCGTTAATTTATAGCTTAAATACTAAAACCTAAACACTAAAAAAACCAAACTTAATTTATACCACTTGACAATAAACTTATAATTATTTTTATTAATTTGTCAGTCTATTAATACGCGGAATTACTTTAATATATTTACATTAATTTAGTTATTTATTAATATACTACTGTTTGTTGTTTTCAAAAAACGAAGATGTCATTTTTACTTACAATCTTTCATTGAATAAAAATATATCACTGAGAATAAAATTTACAACAAAATAGTAAGAATAGTAAAAGAGAGGAAATGAGAAAATTGAGACCATATTATCATAGTGCTGTATATGAGAATTTGCTGCCACAAAAAATAGAATGTAAACTAATAAGATAGTAATACAGTTACAAACCATTTAACTGCTCATATAAAACCGGTGATAATTTTATTGCGTGTTTGTTGATTTTTTTTTTGTGTTTTGGATTAAACTGCGGTTTTGTTGAATATAAACATTACATCGTAATAACTCAATTACTTTACGAAATAAGGAAAATTGTTAAATGTTAAAAAACGAGTAATAAGTGTATAAATAATTACCAGAGTCGAGACTTTTTCGGAAATCCTACTTTTTTATTATCAACTAAAACTTTCGAAATTACAAGTATATGAATTAAAGAACTTATTACAAATAAATTTAAACTAATTTAAATTTCCGAAAACTTCGAAATTATGGTGTAATAAATATCTCCGAAATTTGCCGAATTTATTCCGAAAAATAGAATTAAGTGAAAAATTGTTGTATAAATTCCAAGAGAAATTAGGGACGTTTTATAAGACTTCTTCGGTAAATAAATGTGAGCTTTTTGTAAAACATTTATCAGATTAACTATAAATATTTCAAAAACCAACAATTTGCAGTTTAATATACGTTTAGTTGTTTAGATAATTTTCTCACTGTTTTACGTTAAGGAAACAACAATTATATTTGTATATCTATTAATTTACTACTAAAATCTTTTCCGAATATTTTCCGAAAATGTGTCCGAAAAAGTGGATTTTTTGTCCGAATTTCCGACCGAAATTTTGATGTTTTAGTTCCGAAAAAGTCTCGACTCTGATAATTACTAATTTGTTGAAACCAAATATTAAATATATGCATAGATCTTAAAAAATGTATTATTTCTATAGTACAGCATTGCACTGCGTAAATATTCAAACATTATTTAAAAAATGTTCTCAGAGTGATTCAACTCAAATTTAAACTGATTTCTAATCCTAACATTTATCTGCTTATTAATGAATATTATGAATTTCATTAAAAAAAAAGTAAATAAGTGCGTAGATTTAGGAGTTTCACTTTTTCGCATTCAATGTGAAAATTAGTTATTTTAATACTCATTATTAGTAAATGATAAGCTTATAAATATGCCGTACAATACAGTATGAGGAATATGATACCACTTTATTTTCTAAACGCGATCCAACTATTATTAATTAAACTCTTTTATCGATTCGATTTAACATAAATCATTTAGAATTAAAGCAATAATTTTTTATACCACATTAAATACTAAATTACGCGTACATATTTCGTTTTAATTGACTAAAAATACTTTAATTTTGTTTAGTAATCGCGAAAGGACAGTGTGAATCCGGTTACTACAGATATTTGGCAAAATTTGGCGGTTATGCGTGGTTATTGACTGAGGCCACTGTAATCACTGACAGCCCGACATCCGAACCGCAGTGCGTTATTTGTATCAACCATGTTATCAGGTATGAATTCATTATTTTTTTAAAATATATTTTTAAATTACTTGGATGATTATGAAAAATTGTGTATCGCATTAAGCATCGCTCGAATGCGTGAACACATTATTGTAATACCTAAAGCGTGGCGCGATTTTAATGCTATAATTGGGTAAAAGTCCAAGGCTTATATGTTTCGAAGCGCACCGTTTAATTCATTATTTTTATTGTATTTGATGTGCACTAAAAGTTTGAATTGATATTATACTTGTTTCCAATGCTTTCTCTAATCATTAAAAAATTTATAAGTAAAGAACTAACCGTACGATATTCATTTTTTATGACAGCGATATAGAGAATAAAACTGAAATAACTTCTGAAGAGCAAGTGATAGAACAGAATAATGTTGAGGTGATAGTGAATGAAATTAACCAAATACCAGACAATCAGCCAATACAAGCCATACAATCGATACAACCGATACAACCAATCAATCCAAATCCAAACCCAGCGCCGAAACCTCCGATAACTATAATATCGAGCACACAGAGTGTGTTTGCCCCCAAAACCGCTGATATGGAAAGTGGTTTTCTTGTATTTACTGACGATGACGCAAATGACATGACAATTCTCGCTGACGCGGAAGATTTGACTCACTTGGCACCAGAAGCTGGAGATGTTAGCGTACCATTGGATGTGCCATCAATGTTTAACATCGATTTGAATGATATGAACTTTTTCGATGATTTAGTTTCATCGCTTAATGGCTATAATATCAACAATTTCACAGACGAAGACAAATGTATGAAAATGAATGACGAAAATATGAACTTCATATCATCGAACGATAATCAAGAGTTACGTACCGATGATTACTTCAAAGCTAAAGACGAAACGGAAACATTAATCGGCAAAATGGATGATAACTATATGTTGAAATGTGTGGTACAGAATATTATTAAAAATCCAAACATTCTTAAGGATATTAATCTAAACGATAATATCGCGCATTCTCCGTCTCCGGACGACCTTTTCTTGAACTCGTTGTCGCCGGAACTCGTTTCTCATTCGCCCACAACCAGCGACTCATCCGACGCATCAGATCTTTACTCACCCGCCAAAACTCGTTCGCCATCGATGAACACTCCATCGCCAGTGTTGAGTCAGTCGAGTAACTATTACTGTGAATCGCCCACAACATACGAGGCAGTGTCCAAACTAAGTATAAGCGATACCGAAAAGTTTAGTGACGACATTGATTTGCGCACCGCTTATATTCCAGACAACGAGGATTTTTCGCTATTGAACGAAGAATTACAGCTGTACTCCAATGATTTAATTGACATCGATTTGCCGACGAATAAACAGGTGAATTTCGAGCCAACTGCGAAACCGGCATTAAGTGACGTCAAGTTATACAGTAATGGCCAAAATTGTAATTATTTAGCTATGCTTTTGCAGTCAGAGATGCCGTATAAGTCAAAAAAGTTCAATAACCATGTAAATGCGGTTTCGAAATACGACAGTACAAGACTAAAGAATATCAACAATTATAATATGCTCAACAATAGTATGTCTTCATATAACTCGCCCGATAATAATAATCCATTAGCATTTAACAGTACAGCCAATATAATGGATACAAATCTGAACGGAGTTTCAGCCAATATGCGCACAAACGACAGACTTGACTGCAATCAAGCGAACAATGGTTTTTTATCGCCGCTTAAGTGCAATTACGTTACCAATGCCCGGAATATGATGTACCCAAACAAAACGAAACCAAATACCGTTAAAGAGATAATGTTAACGAAGAACGGCAGCGCTAGAATAGTGAATGGCAATAAAAGACCGCATTCCGCAGAACCACCAGACTTATTATACGCCAATGATTCTGAGGGGTTGTTACGCGATTGTAGGCCACCTAAAGTACAGACGAAGAATCAACAAAATAAAAGGCGTAAAGCAGATGACGCTCAATTCAAAAATAAAGGTAAATGAAACTAATGGTCAAATATTAATTGTATTTAATGAATTGTATAATTTTTGTTTATATTAAAGGAAGCAGTGTTCTCATGAATTTGCTTGTGAATGGAGAAGACGTGACAAACGGTTATTCAAAATACTCATCGATTGAAAGAGTGCCGAAATCGTACAATATTACTAACAATCCCGGTATTTACCAAAAGTATTCAAATGCGAAAAAATGTACAAAAAATGCGTTGCTTTTCGCTGAGAAAGACACGCGTTGATTACGGTGACGATAATCGCTGAGAGATTTCATTTTATTCTATAATTTTTGTTTATTATATTACATTTACAATACAAAATAATTAAGTGTTAAACGTTAAAACATTTGGGGATTTGGTTTTGGTAATTACAATGGATTTACGATTTACATGTTTCGAATAATTTTTACTGCAACGCAATATTTGATTACCGGTTTAATTTGAAATGTATGGATCGAAATGTAAATTGAAAGTACCATCGATTATAAATGATTTGATTTATATGGTGCTCGCATAATCAATGTTAAACTAATTTTGTGGACTTTATAAGCCATATAATATAACAGTCCATTTCTCATTTTACCTTAAGTTTATCGCCAATCAACATTTACCGTATTTTGAGCCTTATATATCAATATTGAAATTTTAAGAATTAAATCTATAATTTAAATAAATCATTAAGATATATATGTTGATTACAATGTGGTAAATAAATAAATAAATATATTATTATTGTTACGAAAATTATTACGAATGTTAAAACGAAAATTGTTCTCTAAAGATATCTTATTTTAAAAATTTTAGTTATTTCTTTGTTTTTATGCATAAGTCTTACCGTTAGTGTACCGAATAGAGCGTTCATTTTACTTATAATATTATTTGGGAATAACTAAATGTCCACTAATTAAGTACACTTTAGTTCTCCAATTATTTTGCTCTAAATTAATTTATATTAAATTGGTTTTATTAATTACATTTCGAGATTTATTTATATTTGCTGTATTTTACCTGTACATTCAATATTTCCTAAAATATAATGTTTCATTTAATAAAGAGAAAAATTGTTTTTAAAATTATTTGATTAAATTTTATATTTAAAATTGTGTCAATTACTGTAGTTTGGTATAAATGGTGAGTTATTTTCTTTCAATTCTCTGTATCCAATTTGAAATACAAGAAGATTCTCCTGATTATTTAGTTGCCCAAACAATAGTATAAAATATATGACGTAAAATAACTAATGGATTAATAAATTATCGATTTAATCGGGCAATTTAAAGAAATTTATAACGTAAATTCATTGTTTGATTTTAAACTAGATATATTCTGTTTTATCGAAGTTTATCATAATATTAAATAAAATGTTCGAAACTTCCAGTGATAATCAAATTCGGTAATTAGTCGCGTCAACTTGAGGATACTTTCAATACTTTAAATAATAAAATCAATTCAACAAACTATTGAGCTTTAGCATCGGATTATTGATATGAATCAGAATATTAAAAACATATTGAGTTTTAAGTTTTATTTTAGATTTATAGTCAATATTTTTTAGATTAAATCACTTTTGTTAAAATCATAAGCTTAATCCCTTAATTAATTTCTTTCATCAAATAAATTTTTATTAAAATTTTTAGAATTTACGAATCATTTTTTTTGAGTTCAATAAAGATCATTAAGCTCGTAAAACTAAAGGTATTTTATACCAAACTAAAATCTCAAGTGATTAAAAATTTTATTTTAAGCTAAACTTATTGCCTTCTTTTAATTTCATATAATCTCAAAAAATTATTTGAATTCAAGAAGTCTTTAAAAATCTCAAAAAAATTAAAATTACCAAATTTATAACAGAAGAAACTTCGATAAAAAATTTAATGAAAAGTTTACATTACTGTTCTCATCGAAGTTTCTTCTATAACAGAATACGTACATTATTTTTCTTTTATGTTAATTTAATTTAGTAGGATTATTTAAAAATGGATAAGTTTGTTTTAAGATATTATAGCTATTTTTATTAGATAACTTTCAAAAAGGCAGCTATTTGATTTGAGATGTCAGTCTATCCGTTGTCGATTCGTTTATATAGGGATTTTATTCTTTATAATAATAAAAGATTTTTAGGGTCAAAACTGACCAAAATTGGGTCAAAAAATAGTTAAAATCGGGCCATAAGTGGCCAAATCGATTTGTGTAACGCGTCTCACTAGATAAACGTAAATCACTTAAATATAGTCTGAAATATTTGGATTTTTAAAACTGTCCGAAATTTGAAGATTTTTTTCAGAAAAATACAATTAAACGAAAATTTGATATTGAAAATTTTAGAATAATCTAAACCACTAAACAGTTTAACTTTTAGTGGAACACTAATGGTAAAAAAATAAAAACAAATCCCATTAACTTTAATATTTTCAAATTCCACTAAGGTTTCAATACTTTTTAACTTTTTACCCGCGACACAAGTTTGAATTAGAAACGAGCTTTAGTATGAGAGGTAGAATTTTAAAATCTAGAAAAAGCAGAAAATGTCGATTACTAAAAATTTATAAAGAGTAATTCTAACTTGTGAAATTTTACATGCGATTTAACTGATAGTTAATTTTTGAAAATATTTTTGAAATTTAACAAAAATCTCGCTAACATTCCACTAACAGAAAAATCAATTTTTTCACTACACTAACGTTCCATTACCTATTTTCAAATTTTCTCATTAGTTGAAATTTAATTTTATATTTTATATTCTAGTTGATTTTATGAAAATTGTTTAAAAATTATAAAATATAGTATAAAAATTTGAATTTAAAAATACTGTATGTAATTTTTATTTCAATTTCAAAGATAATAATTTGTAATATTATTCCTTCATTAAAATTTTTGGTACTATAAAATACTTATTCTATTATTTCAGCAATTTTTGTCGAATTTTTATTCTATTTTTTATTCGCGTACCATCGATAGAATAATAAAATTACATAAGTTCATGTAAAGACAATTTTAATACGCAAATTATATCTGACTTTGCAATTTAAATTTTAGTTAGTATAATGTCGTTTGCTCGCTCCCAATATTTTATATTATTTTTATTAAAATTTAGTCTTAAGCTGTTAATTTTATTCATATATACTTACCGCATATTTAAGTTATATATGAGTTATATATAAAAATATATTTTAGATAATACGGCTTATACCACAAAAAAACGTAATAATTCACTAAAATCTATTCAATATTACAGTTGAAAATTATTTTATTATGAAAAGAAATATAAACAAAAAACGGAATCTCCCGATCCGAATTTTTGCCATTTTTTACCCCAAATATAGCTATACTTGACCCGTTTTGTCATTTTCTCCCAGAAAATCGTTTTACAGTGATTTACAAAAGTCTAACTCGAAATTCATTCCTAACATTATCTAAACTATCGCACATGTGATCACATTTTTTAAAACTTTGTCTAATGTAAACGGGTCCCCGATTTGACGGGCCTCAGACATTTTCCTCGGGCCGGCCGGGTTTCGGCCTAAAAGTAAAATATTGTGCTGTGTCGGGCCTTAGAAAAAATATCGTGCTGGATCGGACCTTTGAGTCTAATAGGAAGAAGAAAATTTTTATTCAACAAATTGATTGCGTAAACAATGTTTGGTAGTTCTAACTTATATAACATTAAAAGAGCTAAATTGAATAACATAATACATTAAAAGCAAAGTTTTTGTGTGGTAGTTATGCTAAAACTAAAATTGTGGGCCCGTTCGCAAGTCTAAGTGGAACGTTATTGGAATTCAAAAAAGTTTCCGTAATGAAACGTTAGCGGGTTGCTTTTATTTTTTACCATTAGTATAAAGCTTGAGTCAGTAATGTTCAATTTAGTTAATCGATTTCTATATTTTAATATTTTCAATAACAACTCTCAACCTTTTATCCATTTTTGACACAATTTTTTCTTTAACTTTGCCAGAAATTCCCTTTATTAATATAAAAACGGAGGCTCCTGTTTGAATTTTGGCGATTTTGGCCATTTTGTCTATTATTGTCCCAGAAAATTTCAAGAAAAGAGTTCTATAAGAAAGAGCAGCTAAAAACGTTACAGTCAGACTGGTGGAATTCCCAAATCCATATATCTGCTTCTGCAGTCGGATAAAAATAGGTTTTACATTTACGAACTAACTTATTAAAACTTAAGATTTCGTAAATGCGCGACATTAGACTCGCCTCTGTCGTTAGGTTACTCGGAAAGCACTTACAATCAGAGGTGTTATCCTCTATCCTCTAGGACTTATACCAGTTTTTTCAGTTTTCGGCATAAAAAAAGACAAAATGTCATCATAACACATACATATTAAGCTTACAAAATGTGTTGTGACGATATTTAGTTTTTATGAAAACACTGGCATAAGGCTTTTTATTTGCTTCCAATTCTCGTGCGCTGATAAAGGAGTAAATGCTTTACTGAACAATCTGTAACGTAGCGTATTCTGTTTAAAATGAATAAAAAAGTATCAAAGTCTAAACCCTTTTTAGACAGAATACGCTAAGCTACAGATCGTTCAATATAGTATTTACTCCTCGATCAGCGAACGTATGTCCAAAATATATAAAACTCTCAAATAAACAACACCCAAACTTAAAATCAAAAGTTAAATTACAAATTTCTTAATTTTTCAATTAATAAAAATGGAGCATATTATAGTTAAGGGGTGTATGTTGTTCTTCAAGTGCTTAGACAGCACCTGAAACTTGAATTATAAAATCACTTAGCCAGCACCTTTCAAGATCTGTTCCGTTGCTTTAAACTCTACGTTTATTTAGTTTAATTTTAATTTTAAAAAATTTGATTTTTTATATTTTTATATTTTTTATATATGAATAACACTTTTTAACTCATTATGTTAGGCAACAATAGATTAAAATCAAAGTGAGTTACATGTAATAATGTTCGTTCTTGTTTTTATATATTTTTGTCTAAAATAGACTGTTGCTTAAAATTGTGCAAAATACTTATTAAAAATTAGCATATTTTTGAAATATTTACTTTCATTAAAAATTATTTTTTTCTAAAATCACTTCGGGAAATGTTTGTGTGACTATAAAATCAGGTCGTTTTGCTTTATACCGGCCCCATTGTTGTAAAAAAGTTTATAAAATGTTTTTCCATTATTATTGAAAAGTTTTATGGCACGCTGCTTGATTTAAATTAACTCATTATTTCAATGAAATTTGCGTTTAATTTTGAATTGCGAGTAATTACTTATCATTTATCGGTGATAAAGTTAGTTTGGATATTATTGGTTAAGATTGGATAAGTTCAGACAGGTTTGAGTATTTTTGGATAAGGTTGGATTGGTTTACCATAGGTTGAAAAAGGTTTGTTGTGTTTGGATAAGTTTAGTAGTTTTTGATAGGTATGGTTAGGTTTAGTTAGGTTTGGATATGATTTGGTTAAGTTTAGGTTATATTCATGAGTTTGTTCTGTCATAAACCAATTAATCTCGTGCTTAAACTTTCATTAATACTGGGCAATAATACTTTTGAAAACTTTTTAAAAAAGTTTCTACAACAATGGGGCCGATATAAAGCACAACCACCACCTAAAATCAATTAAAGTCAATCCATTATAATGTGTCCAATATTTCAGTAACCTCCCTGTAATCCTATTGGAGTGTTTATTATTTGAGATTATCGCGCATTTTTCAAAAAATTTGTTACAATAAAACACATATACAAGTACAAATGTAATATTTTCTCAGTATACTAGTGGCCCCTAACGATTCTCACTAAGGCTATAGTAAAGCATAGTATAAAATAAAATTAATATCTCATTAGAGAGCACCATCTCTAGTTTTCTTATTGTACTAAAATATCTTATATCTAAATATACATTTTAACGAGAATATATTGTAAATTTGACTTAACTAACCTCTATTTTAATTTTTGTCATTTAAATTAAGGCCAACCTTTTTGGCCACATTATAATGGATTGCTAATTGACTTTAACTGTGTGTATACTGATGTGATGCGCTAAACTTTCAAAAACTTAGATTTTGGTTTATGTTCAAAATGTTAAACGCTAGTTCTTTCATTCACAACACTAATATCGATTACGGTGGTTACGTATTATACCTGCAGTATTGTTGTAAAAAGTCATAAAATAATTTTGAATCAATTGTTGTAAATTTTATAACAATTTATTCACGCGCTAAAATAAATCGTTGTGAATCGCGTAAAAGCATTTTATTTGAAACAAAAAAATGCTTATCCAACTTACGAGTTATCTAAACCTACCAAAAACCTATCCAAACCTTACCCAAACCACCCCAAACCTCCCTAAACCTCCCCAAACCTACCCAAATCTGTATAAACAGTATAACGTGATTGACTTTTTTGAAACTTTTGCAACAATAAATTCTAATTTATGGTATAAAGTTTTTGCATCAATACTGCAGGTATAATACATAACGCCCTCGATTACATTATGTTATTTTAAACTGAAATAGTCGAAAAACATGTAAAATATAGAGTTTAACCAGTTGCATATAATTGCTTAAGTTTTTAATTAAACCAAATTAAATCAATTAAAACAGTACAACGTTACAGTTACAGCACTAAACATAACGTTTAACGCGTTTGAATATTGGCGTCAAATATAGTTTGGTTGTGATTGGTTGAAATGTATAGTTATGTGGGCGCTATCTATGAATATTAGTTTGAATAACTAGTGATTCGTTTACATTGGTCTAATAAAATGGTGGTTCCATTCGGCGCTATTTTCTCCAAACACTGATTCACACACACACCACACCACATACAGTTAATAAACAGTTACTTGTGTCCACATTACCGTATCTAACAATTAATTTGGTTAATTTGGTGGGAATGCGTGCTATACTTAAATCATTGGACGACGCAGAGAGAGAAGTGGAACTGACTGTTGGCAAGACTGTGTTGGGCAGAGGAGCGCTTCTCGATGTATGTCCACATCAACTCTTACATTCATTGTCTAAATTATTTAATCATTTTATTACTATATTTACGCAGTGTGTCGATAAGAAAGTGTCCAGAAATCACGCCACAATCGAATTGACAGAAGATGGCAACATTCTTCTCACATCGGCAAGACATTAATTTTTATCCTATTGTTTTAATGTTATGTTTACTTTTATTCAAATATTATTGCGTGATTTACATTTTTATCGCTAAAAAAACGTGAAATTAAATTAAAATTTGGTATATTTTGGTTGCGAATGGAAAACCAAACCATAGATTTTTTCCATTGTTTATTCTTCGCTTTATATTATCTTAAAAACTTTTCACCCAAATTTTAATTTTACGCACTGATTCTTTCACTTAATTAATATAAACAGAGATAAATTCATAAAATATTTTAGTCGTTTAGTTTAACTACTCATACTTAAGTTATTAGAATTTTTACCGTAATATAACGTTAAGTTATTTTTAAATAATCTTAACGAAACGATTATCAAATTCACATTTATTTTGGTACTCCGTTATCAATTTTATGCTTTTATACTTTATTTGTAAAAAATAACTAATATAATGCTCGTTTACTGAAAATCAAACAAAATAGACTGATATTTATTTACTATCGATAAAATTATATTACACTTTGATTAATTGAATAGTAGTTTCTAACTAGAAATACTAAGTTTATAATATGTGTAAATTGTTTTAATATTAATACTTAGCAACACGTAAATCCATGTTTCTACTATTCATCCGATGCCACCGGTTCTCCAAAAGTACTTAAGAAAGATATAACGCAAGAGTTAAACGATGGCGATGTGTTCAGCCTTTTGGCGTCTGCCTATAAATACCAAGTAATCCTCGACAAAGGCTGTAATCGCGCAAACAAATCAGAAAATGGTGAGTCCAAGCGATCAGACGAAAAGACTGATGTGAACGGAGAATCGGATAATTCGAAGAACGAGAGCGAGAAGAGTGATGTAAAAAAGGAAGACGAAGACGACGACACGAAAGATAATGATTCGGTTGCCAGTGATGTGAAGAAAAACGATAAAAAAGTGACCGAAGAAAAAGGTAAAAAGAAAGTTAAAGATATCGAAGACAATGACAGACAAAGGAAAGATAAGGAAGAAGAGGAAGAGGAAGAGAGTGACCATTCGAAAAAAGAAGTGACCAAAAAGAAAGGAAGACCACCGAAAGCATCGCCGAAAAAGAAAGTAAAAGATGAAAGTGAAGACGACTTCAAAGAGGAAGAAGAAGAAGAGGACGTTGACGATGAGGAAGAGGAGGAGGAAGAAGAAGAGTTGGAAGAAGCGGTTAAACGTAAGGCCAAAAAGGGAAAGGCTGGCGCTTCGTCGTCGAGAGGACGTCCGCGAAGGTCATCGAACCAACAAAAATCAAATACGAAATTGTCTCTCGATGACTATGTCGCCAGCGATGATGAACTCTGGGAAGCGAGTGAATCGTCAGAAGATTATAAACCTAAAAAACGAGGAAAGAGAGGCGGAAGCAGTGGCTCAGGCAGTGATTGGGAAATGGATCACAAAAAAGGCGGCCGTTCGAGCGGCAGAAAGCGATATGACAGCGCTAGTGATTCCGACAGTGATTGGGGTTCTTCCAAACGAAAGAAAAGAGTAAGATTGCGCTGTATTTCGGTTCTGTTAATACAGAGTGTTTTATTATGTTTAGAAACCCGCGAAAAAACCGGCGAAAGCCAGACAAAAGCCGACTAGAAAATCGCCGCGAAAACGAATGAGCGAATCAGATGAAGACGATGATGACGTGAACGACGAAGAGATGGACAGCAAAGCGAGAAAGTCGTGCGAGTTTGGCGACAAATGTTTCCGAAAGAATCCAAACCATCGAAACGAGTTCGCACATCCCGGCGATTCTGATTTTCAGTCAGATGTGGAAGATGTGGAGGACAACAAAAAAGATAATAAGAAATCACCTAAAAAAGCAATTCCTAAGAAAGCATCTGCTGGCAGACCGAAACGGGAAGCTGCGAAACGTGGTATGTATTTGGATTGTTAAATGTGGTAATCAAACCAATAATGGCAATAATATTTGTTAAATAAAGGCGCTAAGAAGAGAGCGAGAGAAGACGACGACGAAGAAGAGTTATCGGAAGAGGAAGAGGAGGAACGGGACGATAGCAAGCGTAAGCGAACGGTATCGAGAAAAGCAGACGAATCGGAGGAAGAACAGGAATCGAGCGATGAAGACATCGAGAGTCTGGTAAAAGAGGCCAAAGGATTCGTGCGTAACAAGAATTTGGCCAAAAAAGTGAATTAATACATTTGAAGAAAATTCATTACTCATCAATTGATATAATAATCATTTTTTGCTATTTTTAAGTTCATTACAAAACAAAAGTTTAGCCGTTAGAAAAAACATAATGCAATCAGAAAAACGAAAAAATTGAATCTATTATTTCTTTTTTCTGGCTTTTTGCACAAATTTGTGTTTCATGTTTTTACTATTTCACTATCACTTCATTGTATTACAAATTTCTAAGATATTGTCGATAAATATATAACTAATAAATAAATATTTGGTGAAGAATAAAATTTCAAAACAACTCATAATAACTGTAATTTAACAAAAAAAAACGATTTTAAATGAATTATACAGTATTTATAAAATATTTTTCTTTAAATAACTTAAATAAGTATTACATGTCGAAAAAAATCTCATCATAAACATATATTTTACAAATTTACACGCAAAGTATCGTTTAATATTTTATTTATCAAAAAAATGTGTCCATTTGTTGAATGGAGTTGGAGTCATCTTCTTGGTCGTCATCGCCCAAAGGCCTCTTCACGCCGCCTAATAAATGTAAGAATTTAACAAATATTTAAGGTTAATTTGGGATAGTATTTACCGTATGAAGATGGCGGACATTCCTTTGCTCTAAGTATAGGCTCGTATTCGATCAGTTGTCGACGAAAGCCTTCATTGGGAAAAATGCAAAACCTCTTGCGCTGGACAAGTCTGATGGCGTCCACAAAACTAAGCGAATGTTTGTCCATAACGTAAGCGATAACGAGCGCAGCGCTTCGAGATATGCCAGCATTTCCATGTACTAGTACTTTACCACCCTTTCCCAGACATTCTTCAATAAATTCTTTAACCTTATTTGATGAAAGCGTTGGGTCATAATCACGCAAACATTACCGGTTTTTGTTAATTGACTTACAGTACTAAAGAATTGTATGATACTCTGAGTTGGAGTGTCCGCGATATCCAACGTCAGGTAAACATAAGTGTCGGCAAAGTTTGGGCGAATCCAATGCGATTCGATCTCTTGGCGAACGCATATGATGTGCGTTATGCCACACGACTGCAGCTTATCTTTCTGTAATTTCAAATGATTTTATCAATTTATGATTAGCGTTAGACTAACACTGAAATGAGTCATACTTTTGCTTTAAGCGCCGAAGCGTATGGACCCAAATATACTCCCGAAACGATTTCCTGCATTTCGCGCCTCATATGATATTCCCACTCCTGTTACGAGATTTGGGGGTTTAAAAATCATGGTTAGACGCGATTTGGGAATGATTAACAATTACTAACAAAACTGGAAATATTGTCGACAATCTGTCCATTAATGCGTACATTTTCGTTATAGTTATCGTTTTGATTGTACTCGAAACTGTTTGCAGCGTACGAACTCATCATTAACCAATCAAATTTTATATTAATGTTTGCCAAAAAATATCAACCAAATTAAAAACGTTTAATAAATCGATGAAAACGTATAGTTTAACGCATTATTATTGTAAATCACTTTAAACAATAAATAAAAGCTTTTTAATTATAATAATAGTGTTGTCTCGTGTCGTCATAGCGACCACCAATAGATGCCGTTATATATGCCATCATTACTCGTTTAATTATGTAAGTTTCGGTTCAATTGTATTTCTTTTTAAATCTCGTGCGCCATTCAATTAAGTAAATCTGGTGCGTGATATAAAAACGCACATTGGTTTGGACTCATTATGAACTTTAATTATTGTTTTCTATAGAATCAAATGTACGTTCAAAAGGCAATGAAATCACTGCTTTCCTAGAATATCTTTCGCATCCATTAGGAAAAAATAGGTTTTTACGTATAAAGCAAATAACATAAAAAAAATATTAAATTTAGTTTTACGTGTAATTTTTTATCAATTCGACAAATAAGAAAAAGTTTTCGCAAAAGTAATACGGTGTACATTAAAATAAGCACAGATCATAGATAATTTTTAATCATCTGTGCTTATTTTAATGTACTCCGTATTACTTTGGCGAAAAATTTTTCTTATTTGTCGAACTGATAAAAAATCACACTTAAAAAGCAAATTAAAAATCGGAATTTCGATATAAAAAATTTATAGTATAAATGTATTAAGTGAACATTCGGTAAACATGAAAGTACTAAACTGATTACCGCAATATTACTGAAATTAAGAATTCAGAATCCATAGTGTCTCAAAATCATCCAATCCAAGGATTCTTTGAAATCTAAAAATCAAATTATCGCTCATAAAAATTCCTAACGTGTAATTTGAAATGAGTTTGAAAACTTTTTGAAAAGATTTAACAGATTAAATAATTAAAAATTATACAAACAAATTATAAAAATTGGCATAAAATTTATTATGATTTCCTGGACTTCTAAAAATATAGATAAAGAAAAATATAAATTTTGTTAGCCCTCAACTTAACTAACATGCATTGCTATCATTGCCAACTTTAATTAATCATTCATATATTTATTACTTAGTATTCACTGATAAAAAGTTTTTTATTAAAAGTTTTAAATAATGAGTCAATATCATCAAATACTCAATAATGATAATTAAGCAATAAAAAACTTTTTTTTATACATTCTATTTATGTTTCTCCCTTTTTTAAGGATTGGCATAAAATTAACGGGTGTTTGATCGCCCGTTTTGATTAATTTACTCTACTTTTACAAAATTATTGTTAACTTATTATTTTCTAATTAATGTAAATAAAAATAAATTTGTCTGAGAATTGGTAAAAACGGAAGAAGTTATTAACAAAATTATGGGAAATATCCATTTTTTAAAAAAAATTATTGAAAGTTACAAATGATTTTCGTTCACTTTTGTGCCACAAATAATTTCAAATCGCAGTGATTAAAAGCGAAGAGAGAGTGTGTGCAAAGTACTCCACCCAATGGTCGCACATATAATCGAAGGCTAACCACAATTCGAAGGACAGCTAAACTCCACCCAAAGAAGTATTTAAATGACGACAAAAAAGTTTTCTGTGCGAAAAACTTGACGACAAAATGAAAACTTTTTTGGTACTTTTTTGCTTAGTTTTACTAATAGGCATTAGTTGTGCTCAAAGAAAGCCTAAAGGAAGAAGAGCTAAACAAAGTGCCACTACTTCTACAACACCAGCACCAGAAGGTCCACAACAACCACCAACTATTAACTGGGGAAAGTGTCCGCAATTGGAACCTAAAGGTAGAATTTAATGATTTTTTTTTGAAAAATATTTTTTTTAAAAACTTTGATACAACCGAATAGAGACTGAAAAAGAATCAAAAGCATCTATTCTCGATGGTTGTCTAAAATCAAATCCAATTCCTCAAAATTTGACCCAAGAAACGGTAGAAGCTCACCAAAAATTGATCGCTGAATGCGCTTTGAAAAAAGAAAATTGGGTTAGTGTCGCATTATAATAGGTTAAACTGTATCATTAAATAAACGCTATTTTCCTCATGAAGTTCGATAAAAACGGAAGATATCGTTTCAGCAAAGCCGAAGCGGAAATCAAACGAAAAAAGCTGAACTCCGACGAAGAAAAAAAACTGATCGCACATCACGTAAAATGCCGTAAAGAAGCTCAAGATAAATATCCACAGAAGTCAAACGTGATAGATATGATCCAACTATATCAGGCTTGCGTACGTATATCTATTTTGAACGATTTATTGCGCAATCATTATAATGTTTTTTTTTCATTTCCTCCCCTTTCGTCTCTAATCGTAGATGGATTTTCACATCTCGGAAACGTGTGAAATAAAATTGGTTCAACAGTAATTTTCAATGAGTAAACAAAATAACAATTAATGAGAGAGTCTTACAGACATTAATAAACGAAAATAAAAACATTTTTTGCATTTCTTTTCTTAATTATATTTAATCATCGAATGACTCGACAATAAAAAATTTAATATAAAAAGTAACCGAAACTTTCTTAAAATCGTTAAATAATTCATTTCGTTTGATAATTCAATTTGTTCATTCATTATCTGAGTAAAAATGAAATTGTTTGTTCCATTGTGTATTGCATTGTTGTTTGCGATTGAGGCAAAACAAATACCTCGTCAGAAGCAGAGCGGCAATAATGCTATATCTCGTCCGAAGCAGAGTGGCAACAGTGAAATATCTCGTCAGCAGAAGCAGAGCGGCAATAATGCGGAAGAAAATTACTCTTACTCGTACACAGCGAAAGTTGGCTCTCCAGTACCGGACGGACTAATCGAAGCCAAAGAATGGAGAAGTGGCGATCTCGTCACTGGAAGTGTAAGATATGATTTAACGTTAATGTAAACAGAAAAACAATTGATTTGATTTGCGTAGTATTCGTTGCTGGACACCGATGGTCGCGCGCGTCTTGTCATATATCGCGCCGACAAATCGGGATATTCAGCAACAGTGGAGACTAATGAAGTTGCGTACAGCGAAAATCCTGCTAATGTTGTATATATCAATGATGGTAAATGATTGCCTTTATAAGATTTAGTGTTACTACTCGTTTACAACCAATCATTTATTACAAAAATTAGGTGGGATAGTGCCTCCTGGTTCAACACCTTCTTCTTCTAACTCTTCTCCGTTGTCCTCCCCGTCCACTCCCTCTTCTTCTAACTCTTCTCCGTTGTCCTCCCCATCCACTCCCTCTTCTTACTCTTCTCCGTTGTCTTCCCCATCCACTCCCTCTTCTTCATCGTCCTCATCCACTCCCTCTTCATTGTCCTCATCCACTCCCTCTTCTTCCTCCTCTTCTCCTCCTTCTGTATCAACTTCAACAGAAAGCTATGCCTAAATTATTGTAAAAACATTTTATGGATATGTTCCCACTTTTAATCTTTAATGTACATTATGTTTGGTGTTAAATATCTCGTTACTCTAAATTATCAGTTTACATCTTTTTGTGACATTTTTTTGTATCCATACATCTTAAATGTATTAATAATTATTTTTAAATAAAATTTGTGGATTATTAATAATTAGTTTTTAAAAAATTATTAAAAATATTAGGTTTACTGCGATTTCTTTTATATTTCTAAATTAATTCACTAAACAAGAATTAAACATATATAGGGAGCTCACTTTCTTATTGTTTTATCTAAGCTAACATAAATATTTAAAAATTACTTTAATTAATAATTAGTCTACAGTTTTCTAAAATATCAAAATTAACTAATATAAAATAAGCGCGAAAATTAGTGGTCGAGTTAGTGCGGACACACATATGGGCGGATGGACAGTGTCAAAAGCATAAGCTGGATTTTTTCTGAGAAATTCAGATAAAAAATTCTTATTCTTTCACATAAACTTTAAAAAAGTTATGCATTTAATAGTGCCATCTGTAATAAATTTTAGTGTTTTATTTAGAAGAAATTTAATGTAAGAAATAGAGTATAAACTAAATGAGTTGTTAGCTTTTATGGATTGTTATTTTTATTGAATTTTATCGATAAATTTCACCAAAATATTTCGATATTTATACACCAAGCATTTAATTAGATTTGGGCAATTTTTAAGGTCCGTGACCTATGGTGAGTAAAAAGTGTAAATTATAATAAAATACAAATGAATTGGAGATAAATGTAAAAAATTATTTAAAACGAACCGATATAGATCTGTAGAAAAAATTCTAATGAAATAGATAAATTAATTTTTTATATAAATTTGTAAATTTTAAATTTTTTAGCGTATAGACAACTATTTAATTGTTCTTTATCTTATATCAGGATCCGGATAATATGAAAGACGAAAAATCGGAAGATATATGCATGAAATTATGCACTAAAAACTCTGTTACGTTCAATAATAAAATATTTAAAATATTATAGTTTATCACAATCAATAATCGGTTAAAATGAATTTTTAAATTCATTTTATTAAATGTTTTCTTTCAATGGGTTTTTTACTATTATATGTAATTTTCACTCTAATATTCCTTAAAATAAAAATTCTAGTCTTAAAACAATAAGCGGATGCAAAATAGTATTACCGTTTTATTAAATCCTATTTACCTATTATTACCGATAGCTCTAATTATCTCAATATATCACACACATAAATTTTAAAAATAAGCTTATGTTTTTATCATAGTTACCCAAGGGGAATACTTGTCCAGTGTTGATCCCCCTAGAATTCTAAAAAAATCGTCCACCCCTTTCCTGAAAAATCGAGATTGTATTTAATTTGTAGACGAAAAATTCAGGAAAATCCTTATTCTTTAAGACAAAGTTACAAGTAATATAATAAAAACAAGCGTACGAAGGATGCTAAAATAAGCAGTTTGAGCCCCATGTTCCTGAAAATCCTGAATTTAACAGTTAATTTTAGCTCCTAAAAATTTAGGTAATTCTGATTTTCGTTTCTAAAGGAAAAAATATTGGAATCTCTAAACTACTTTTTACAACTAGTTTCATTCACTGAAAATCTTTCTTTCAAAGTAAATTTCTTCTTTTTTGAAAAATAATAATTACAAAATGCATCAATGTTTTGTAAGTTAGTAAAAAATTATATTCCTGAATAATCCAGATTTTCAGACTTTTCCTGTTTCGTTCCAAAATTTACTCCTAGTTTTTATTCCTAAATTTTTCGTTTCTACTGATTTGCAATAAAACTAACAATCTGTCTCACGCGTAACAAATATTAACAACGTGTGGTTTGATTGTATTTACAAGTGTAACTCTTTTACCATAATTATTAAAAGGGAAAACAGGTAACAACTAGAAATACAGATGAACGACACATTTAGTTAGGAACGAAGCGAAGACAATCTATTGTGCATTAAGTCAAATCACACACAAATTAACTAGTGGTTTTCAAAAAATTTTATTACAATTCAACGAAAAAACTAAGAAAATAAAATATTTATTGAGATAAAAAAGCCCAAAAATAGTTATTTGGCGCATTAATTTAAAATTTAATGGATTCTGAAAAAAGGTTTAAGAGTTTCATTTAGTTTTGTAATGAATTATTGCAACGCTCATTAAAACATATGGAATTAATGACGACTTTTGGAGTAAAATTATTTGATTATTCTAATTGTTAGCGAAAACCAAAGCGCATCGTACATTTTTTCTTTACGAATATATTTTTAATGAATAAAAATTAATTTTTTTTTGTATTAACAAAATTAGAAAATTAAATATTACCTATTCATAAGAATAACACAGATTCATAGCGTTGCTGAATATACCATACAGTATACGGTAATGTGCAACAATAAAAAATTTTGTTAAGGGCTTTTAGCTTACAATAAAGGCCATAATTTTTTTAAAAAGCTAATAGTATGTATGTATTAGCAATTTAGGAATAGTAAAGAGTGTAACACCAATTTATCAGATCATTTTGTGTGTTGACAAACATAACCAAAGTATTAACGATTACAGGATATAACTTATTATAATAAAACATTATTTATAATCAATTTAATAGCTGTAATACATGGATAGAAAAAACGTATAAATTTTATCTTAAATTTCTTCGTCGAAATCGATAATTTCGGGAAATTGTCCAATGGTAAGGTCAGCGGGTTTGACAAAACCGCCATAATTAGGAGCGCACTGAAAATATCGGTTCCCATCAACCGATCCATCATTTTTACCCAAAGGTTCGTCATATTTGACTCCAACCCAAACTCCAGGTTTGAAATGAGCGTTTCCCACAAACATAACCGTTGCTCTTCTTTTGGGCATACCTTTCACACTAACTTCGCATCGATTTCCCACTTGAATATCATTCACATTATCGATACTCTGTTTGTTATCGACGGCCGTTGTCTCACATTTTTTATTGCTGTCATTTGATTGGTCAGCGAAACGTCCGATTTTGTTACGCATTTTGAATGCCAAAACTGAATCATTTCTTTGGGCGTACTTTTCGTCGTCCAACACGAACTTCTCAACGTTGGACGTGTCGTCGAACGACCTATTCTTCAGATGATCGTCTTTTACGTGAATGTGAACCTTATCGGTACCGATATTTGCCAAATAACTAGTCAGTGATCTGTTGTCGTCATCGAGATTAGCGATAAGCGACTGATCATTCATATCCATTAATTGCAAAAGCATTGTATTACAGTTACTTCCAGTAATTAGTTCCAGTCTTGACTTTAAATCTTTGATGGTTGTGGTGGCCGGGAATCGTTTCTCGTACGCCACAGAATTGGCGTCACTCGTGATATGTAGCAAAACGGTTCCGGTATTTGAACTCATTGTTCAATAATTCAATAATTAGACATTTAATTAAAAACATTAAACGTTTTTATAACTATTATAAACAAAACAAATGTGTGTCCATCTATCTGTACTGATGTTAGATTTCAGTTAGAAGTGTGGCGTTCAAATCGTAAACCTTTGAAATCACATTTTTGGTTAAAATATAAGCGGCTATTAATTGAAAAACTAATCGGAAATGATTTACAACTTTTCATTTATCAAGTTTTCAAATTCATAAAGTTCTTTAATTTCTAACAATTAGAGAGAGAAGTCTCCTGTAATTTCTTGTTTATAACTAGACGAACCTAATAAGTTTAGTTCGCAGAGGTGGTTCTACACTTAATTATAAAAAGATTCATCGATTGCGGATAATGCCAATTGATTTTTCGGACATTGAGCCCAAAAATGAAGTTTAAGAATCAAAAAATATTCCAATTAACATAAATCGTGTTCATATTGAAGCTTTTATATTTTAAAAAATTAGGATTATTTTCGTAACATTTATGCAGAAAATTCTTACTTAATATTTTTTATCACTATAAATAAGAATCAATATTGAATTTAATTGAATCTTAATAATTAAAATATATTTGTACGAATTACAAAATCAAGTTTAACTTAACATTATACAATCATAATTTGCTAATTTAATAGTATAGAAATAAACTAGTAATAAGTGTATAATATTTTGAAATTAATTTATCGAAGTGTATTAAGTTAGAAAAGTAAAAATAGTATTTTTAAAATATTTTATTTATAGTACAAAAAAAATGTAATTATTTAGAATAAATGTTTGTAAAAAGTTCTAAAATATACTCGAATAAATTTTATATTCATTAAAAATGATTTAAATAACGAATCAATATATTGTACTATGATTAGCTATGATTTGATTTGCTACTATTTCTAGACTTAGGTCTAGAGCTTCTTGATCTTTGGCTATTAGCTTTCGGAGGATTTGGATCGATTATCTTCGCCGAAACTTGAACGCACACAACCGATTGTCCAGTGGGGTCTGTTAACGCATATTTTACTTTGATTGAAATCTAAAAATCACGTACAAATATGTATTTAACTTTTCCGTTTTATAAACGATGATATATTTTTCACGATATGATTACTTACAGGTGGATAGAAAGGTTTCACTTCGAAATTTGCTTTAAACTGATAGGTTTGACCTTTTTTCAAAGGACAAGCCGGTGATATATTGCCTGAATGGCACGGATCTGCTCGTTGTTCAGGAAATGGAAGTTCTCTTCCTCTAATAACACCTTTAATAACTTCTGAAAGCTTATTAGTATTAAGAGCTATTTAAAAAATACAGAGTGTTATAATTTTATTTAATATAATGCTGACAATTAAATTACGAGAAACAAAATCTGCTTCGACTGTCACATTTGTGCCCAATTTTAAAATACAAGGATTTCCAGTGCATGGAAATATACGCACATCTTTGACGTTACCTTTGCCTAATAAGATAAAAAAAAATATTTTATTAAATCAATATAATTACACGTATTCTTTATGATAAAATTGCGTTAATTTAGTTATGAAACAAAAGAATTTTAAAATAAATCTACCATAAATCATTTTTTATAAATACTTTAGATATTTTCGTGTTTTCCGTTGAAAAGTAACACCTAAATTCTATTTATAGACGTCCAAAAGTTAACCCGTGTCTCTTTAGACCTGGATTCGAAGTCCTTTTAGGCAAAAACCTGAAAGACCCGAACCTGGACATCTATAATCATATTGTTAAAAATCTAAAGATGCTCAAATCATTCAAATCTTAAATATTGGGTTTTTATTTTTGTTAATTGTTCCCGATATAAGTTTTACCATTGAAATCCCAATTGAAAGTTTAAAATTAAATAGCTAATTATTTTATTATGGGAGAAAAGTCGCGATTATTAATGACGGAAATTTCTGTCAGAAAAATAGTAAATTTCGGTCGGTTATCGATTAGAATTTAGATCCACTTTCGGTCGACTTAAATTATACATAATTGAATTATATTATTTAATGTTATTCATTAATTTACAATAGTAAAACAAAGTTTATTTAAATAAAAATGAACGCTCAACTTCGGTAAACGCCTAAGGAGCTTATATCGTTAAAAATTTGTGGTCGATTGAGTTGGAATCTGTTCTAAATAATTTTAAATCTTATTTTTTCCTTATAAATTCTGAGTTTATTCAATGCTTTTTGTTGTTCTTTCAAAAAATAATTAATCTTAATAGTAAAACACATGTAAATGATTCAAAACAACAAATTTAACACATGCTTTAAGTAAATCGGTTATTAAAATTCACTTTCGGATATTTCGGTCGGTGGCCTCGAAATCGTTTTTTTTGGTTAAAAAATTTGTGTTTTAAATTCAATATTTTAACTAATACAATGCATAAAACTAGCTAAACCGAAGTTTAAACCTATAAAACTTTTTCGGTCAATACCAAATTTTCCGAGCCCTATTTATTATGTATCTTTTAAAATATTTGTGGATGCGCATAATTTTTCAATTATAGGCCAATATCTAGATAACATTAATGATAAAGAAATTAGAAGAAATAATTTTAAAAGATTTTCAAACAAAACAAATTTAATTAAAAAATTTTTGGGTTTGGTCAAAAAAAGTCTCAAAAATTTCCTTATGAACGCCAACTTTTCAAAAGGTTAAAAAAATATTTTAAAATAATAATTTTTAAAAATTTACTTTTATTTTTTAAACTGCATTTATTTATAAGTGCGCCAAAATTTCTTAGAGTATTATTAACAGATAATTTCTCATCATATTATAAAGAAAAGCTAAAAAAATTATTTTATGTAAATTACGGTTTTTACTCATAAATAATGAAGTTTTAAATAACTAACAGTAATTGAAACTAAGTATAACATGAGTTTTTGCTTTGTAATGGAAGCAATTGTTGGATATACAGTTAATAAAATAAATGTTAAATTAAAAAACTTTAAACCTTAGATTGCAAGTAGAGTATGATCTGCGAGATTTTATAGAAAAATTAAAACATATATACATAGTGTACATAATCAACATATTGTTTCAATTATTAAAAAATAATCTAAAATTATATTAACTAAAAATAACTATTATTTTGCTAAAATCAATAAATTAAGCAAAAATTATTATATCGAAATTGACTGAACATAAACGTTTTAACTAAAACTTTTATATGGGAAATATTTCGAGAATGTGTACAAATTCAATCAATAATAACCACTTAACCTGCTATTCGACTGCTAAGACTTCGAAAGCGCATTAATCGGCGCACTTTCGAGTTTACTTATCTCGTATTTGGTACAAACCTTATTGCCGTCTAATTGAGTACAAGGAAATATAAGCATGACCTCAAAATGCAAGATACACTCACTCATTGATTCCCTGAGGACTACCGGTAGTGTAAGAAAGTGAAAACATTAAAAGCAAATATTTCGAGTGAAAGTGAAAATACTTAAATAATAAAAATTTGATCTCAATAATTAAACATTAGCTTAAGAAATTTTAATGCTGTATATATAAACGCAGATAAGTTTAGCTTAGATTAGTTTCGGTTTTTCATGAAAGAATAAAATTAAAATAAAAAATAATTTTAACGAAATAAATTAGCAATTTAGCTGAAAAATGATTATCCATTAGAAAAAATCTTTGAACACCAAAAAAGTTTCAAAACACTTACCACAATCGGTGAAGTTGACAGATTGCGCCTTTGAATGATGCGCGTACAAACTTATTATAATTATTATGTATGATGCGATCATTTTAGTTATGGTTTTAAAAGTTAGATTCAAATAATGCTTTAAACCGTTTTGTGTAAAGACGCAAACTTCTGAATTGCGCCAAAGAATTGGGTTGTATGCACTCTTATAACGATTTAAAAGTTAAGGCGTGGTTTATAACGAGAGTTTTGAGAAAAGTATTTTTGGATTCTATTTATACGCTAGTTTTATACACATTATTTAAATAAATAATATTTAAGACAATTGAATAATTTGTATATTTGGTGATATTCGATGATAAACATAATCTTATGGGTATTCAATACATAAACTGTACATTCGATTATAGGGTTTTGATTATTTTTATTGTGCGTCAAATTAATTGCAGTTAGACGTAGATGAAAATTGTGGTATTAAAACCATTATAGCTATCACTTGGATTAATTTTGAGTCAGAAAATTAGCTTCTTGTAGAATACGTATTCGTGGACCCAATGGAATGCCTAACTTCTGTAGTGTTTCTTCCGAAAGATATGACAACTCAGTGATTCCTATCTTCTCCGTTTCAAAATTACGCGCATATTTCTAAAATAAATAAGTAAATATATTTCCTCTCTTCAAATAAATCGCATTAAACATTAAACACACTAGGATTTAGTTTATAGCAATTATTACCTCATAGCCTAATTTTTTCAGGAATTGCCTCAACAATGGTGGTTCGTCACCAAAGAATCTATTTTGCATTTTAAAAGTAAAATTGAATACAAGCCGAAAACATAAATAAGCCAAACATTTGTGTAACACACAAATAATCGACCGAGATTTACAGTACACTACATTAAAAGCTCAACACATGCCTCTTTAATTTTTCAACTCGACCCGTATTAGCGAAATTCGTGACAGTTCGAGGCGAACGCCCATAAGAGGAAATACAACCATTGGTTTGATGTTGTCTGCTATTTATTGATATTATTGTTTGTTTTAGCGATTGCAGCTGTTCTTTCATTAAATTCATTTCTTGGTGTATGTTTTGTATTTCTTTGGACAACGAATGATTCGAATGCATTTCTGCGGACAATTGCGCCACACTTCGCGCTAAAGTGATTACATGCGCTTCTAAACGTTTTTGTCGACGATTTGGTGACCGTTTGCTAAACAATATAAATCCAGTCATTCAAAAATTTAGCTATAAGTTTAGATTTTATTTGCATAAATATTCTACGATGGGTTAAAAATAGACTTTCGAATAGTTAAAAATTTTCGTCCGAACCTAACTTCGGTCGGATAGATTGAGGATCAGGATGTCCCGATTATTTTGAGAAAATTAAAGGCAAATCACAAGCCAGATTCGGCCCCATAAACTTGTTTTCGCTTTTAAATTTAGCTCCGATTTCATAATTTCATGATAAAAAACTTTGCTTTTCAATGTTTAATAAGCTTTAATTTTGTTCGTTTTATGTTATTAAAATATAAGAAATACTAAACTTCATTTACGTAATAAATTTGTTTAATAAATTGACACTTTTTTCTGATATTTTTCTTTAAGCTCCGAAATCGGCCCGAAATGTCGAGGCCCGCAGGCCTGAGGAATCGGGTCCCGTTTGGTCGTCTAATTTGTAACATACGTTATAATACTTATCAAAAATAGAGTGAATAGCGATATAAAAACGATATGGTAAAGAGTCTAGCGATAGGTCTAGTAACTGAAGAATCTTAAATATTATAATTAAAATAAAACTTACTTATGGTCATCGAAGTTATGCTTAGTATACTCGTGTCTATATCGTCTAAAATAATAGTCTTTAGTGCCGCGACTCGTCACAGAACTTCGTCCAGTAATTGATGACACACTCGCGCATACTTTTCTCTTCAGTTTGGTTTGATTGCTATCCTTTTTCAATCGATGGTTTAAAATATTCACAATCTGTTATAGATAAATATTTTTCAAAAAATACGCTTGAAAGTATTCGTTCAGTAATTTCGGACATTGCAAATTATTATATCACAAATGAATTAAAATTTATATTATAACACAAATAAAAAGGAGAACGAGCGTACATATCATTTTATTATCTAATTTAAAATTCTGTGTCTAATATCAAAATTTTATGTATAACCAACGCTCACGAGTCAGTTTTCCCCAATAATTTAATCAATTTTAAAGGGAATCTATTATTAAAATTAAGTAAATTAAAGTACTTAAAAAAATCTGTTATTTAACCTAAAATGGAAATGTATTTTAGCGAAAAACAATATTTGCAATTCATCAATCTTACTCTCGACGGATACATTATCGTAAGCTATAACATAATAAAGTTCAACCAATTGGGATAAATTAACAATATCATTGGAAAGCTCGTTATTTAAGGCTCGGAAATTTCAGTTAGAAAAAATGGTAAATTTCGGTCGGGTTCGTTTAGAAATTAGGTTGAATTTCGGTTAAAGTTTCGGTCTACTCAAAATTTATAAAAAAGAATTATATTTTATAATGTTATACATTCCTATGTTTCCATAATTAAAACTGTCTATTTTCAAGTAAAAAACTTTTGTAAACAGAAAAAGAGCGCTAAACACGACATACCGTTAGTACAAAATAAAATCTAACCCTGACGTCATATTGCAATATGTAAAACAACGTGGCAATATGACGTCAGGGTTAGATTTTATTTTGCATTGACGGTACATGCGTAAAACGTTAAAAACTGTGATCGAATAAACTTGAATCGTATGTAAATAATCCTAAATCTGTATTTTATCATAGTGAATTCTCTAATTTATTCAATACTGTTTTGTTTTTTTGTCGATATTTGATTTTGAACTTGTCTTTATTTCTATCTGTATTTCCTTTCGACACCTAAATCATTCAACACAGCTCAAAAAACAGAGTTAAATAAGTGAGTGAGTGAGTGAGCACCCCTGATGGAAAATCTATACATTCTCAATGTATATAAATCAGAGATCGCAGAGGCAAGAGTTATTACGTAACAAATACAGCAGAATATGAGAGTGAATGAGCTTAAAGCAGTCGCGGAGCCAACAAAGCAGTGCGAAAATGTTGAAAATAACGCTCTCAGTGGCGGAAAAACTCTCACTTCTGCGATCACTGATATAAATATTAATAATCCGTGCGAAGCACGGGCTGAAACTTCGTCGGTTAGTAATGTTCATTTTCGGTTATTTCAGTCAGAAACCTCAAAATCGTTTTTTTTTTTCGGTTTAAAAAATTGATTTTAAATTTTTTATATTAACTTGAAAATATTAAATATCTAGTTTAACCGAATTTTAAACCTATAAAACTTTCTTGGTTAAAACCGAATTTTCCGATCCCTGCTCATTATAATAGGCTCAAATTTTTAGACTTGCGCTGAAGTTTAATATGTATTTAAAAGAGCTCACTTATAAGATAAATGATAAGACAAGATAAATACAGCACTGTATAATTATGAGAAATTTAAAAATCATTTTGTTTAATATTTGGTTCATTCATTAAATTAATAGTTTGTTATCCTTATTTATTGTAATTTAATTTA
>JAQIXJ010000642.1:0-29603 GCA_034700185.1 Phthiracarus laevigatus
TTGGAAAGTGTTGGCCCTTTTATAGGGACCAAAATAAGGGGTCATGTGATGTGATGGCCTCAAAAGACAAAAATAAAGGGAGGCGTCACCTGGGGGTGCAAAATAAATGCAAAAATAAACACCATAATCAACACCATAATTTGCTTTTATAGACACCATAATACCATACCATAATTTATACCCTAAGACACCATAAAAATCCGATTCCTGATTAGAATTAAAGCTCAGAATTTTACATAAAATATTTTTTTTAACGATTAGTTAGATTAGTCTAAGAATTTGTATGCGAGTAATACTATGGAAGATAATTTTATACACAGATTTTATAAATCAATATACGGTATACATCATTATTGCAACACGACTTATAAAATTAGTCCGATTTATAGCAAATTATGATTATGGCAAAAGATTTAAGATGCACCGATGAGTTTTCATAATCGGGGTCAGACTGTATATGATTATAAGAAACGTTTGTTATGAGCGAAATTCGAACAATTTAAATAAGTTTGGGGACAGAAAATTCCTAATCTACTATTGGTTTTATAATTTTCTTTAATACTTTTTTTCTAATTTAAACCACTTTTTTGTGCTACTAACGGGAGATCTTGTTCTAAATTTTTGCCTTATTTTTCCAATTTTTATATATATTTTGCCTATTTTGACCCATCTTTTTACCAATTTTGTGGCCTTTTTTGACTATTTTTATGCCTATTTTTGCCAATTTTTGTCAATTTTTTGGCCTTATTAACATGAATAAGAAATCGTTTAGGATCCCTTAATTAGAATAAGAAAATGGTAAAATCCCTTTATTAAAGTAAAGATTAAAATCCCTTAATTAGAATAAGAGTGCGGACGGACGGACAGACAGAATAGTCAAATCCATATATCTGTCTAGAAAGTCAGATGAAAAAATTAAATCAAATCTATTCAAACCGAAAACCAATGGTTTAAACCATTGGTTAACCATTATAAACCAAACCATTGGCACCTTTAGTTCGGCTGTTTTCGATCTATTTGAGTGGATTGGAGTTTTTTGTTTGGATTGAGGTTGGTTTAACTGGGCTGGGGTTTGCCATAATTTAACGTGTGTATTGTAGTTGTTTGTGGGTATGTTCGTTGAACGTGAATAAGTTGGGTTTGAAGTATAAAGAAATTGATTAAAATCAATCACTAAATTTTCTTCATTCTATGTATGATCTGTATGAATGTTATGTTGTAGTTTAGTTTTCCGCGTAGTTTATTCAACTAATCTAATTGGTATGTCTCCCATAGATGTTTATTTTTTCACTCTAATTTTCTACATTAAAAAATTATTAGATCTTTTCGAAAACAATATTTCAGATGTAATGTATTTTAAATGAGACAAATTACTGTTGAAATGCGTGATGTATCGAAAGCAAATGTTTGTACCAATTGATTTGTTTAAGAAAGTTTATTACTAAACTAAACGATGCGTTTAATTAAAGTAAATCTTAACAGCGAAGCAACCGATCACTAAACTAGACTTGTTTCAAATCATACGTTTTAATCGTATATTTACCTATTCATTCCCATATTTACATAAATAAATACTTTAGATATGCATCTATTTAAGTAGGATTCCAATATCTCGTGAATTATCAAATTTTTAGCGCTTATCCATGACTTTTATTGAGGAAATGGATAAAGAATTGAGTTTGCTTTTAAGTTTATTTAGTTAAGTATGTGTTTATTACATAATCGGTGAGAATAGTATAATGTCGCTTTGAAAGCTGAAAAGTTCGCCGAATAAAGCGATAAATAACGAAACATAAAATTAAATGAGAAATTTAAAGATCTAATCTAACCATATTTCCCAAAACTAAATTATGAGAATATTATTTATATATGCGTATCATTTTAAAAAATCAAAATTCAATTTCTAATAAATTTCTGGTGAGTAAGTGTTGGAAAGAAAATAAAATGATTAGAAATCGATATAAAAAATGGTAACAGAAATATCTAGAAAAGCGAATCTGCAATCATTAAAACTAATATACGACGAAGTATTTAGTTATTCAGGTTTTTGTATAAACTTTTTTTATTTGCTCAGTTTGACCTGTTGTTAACCGAGACGCAACTACGCAACCAATAGATGTTAGCAGACAGATAGAAATTGTGATCTATTATGTCTAACGTTTATAATAGAGACAACGTACAAATTAATGATCGCTTTTTTCCAGTTTAACGTTTGAGTCTAGTTATGTCTAGTTATGTTTATCCATTTTACTGGCAATAAAATATCGTGTGAGTCGCATAAATCCCATTAAGTGTTTCTAATAAAGTGGAAACTGTGAGAAAAATTATTCAACAGGTTTTTTAAATAACTTATTGAATAAAAAATAAAGCATCGCATCCTGTATGGGATGTTCGCGTTTTGGGCATACTATTCTGTTATCAGTGTGTGACAACTGTGTACCACATCTTTCCTCTTTTAAATTTATGAACGCTAAATACAGCGCAAGCAATAAAAGATAATTCATGCAAAGGTAACTCCCAATCGAGTTTTAGCAGATCGGAGTTAAGCACTTAACGTTAGATCGCATCAGAAAGTCGCGTACACTTGTTTGAGGTAAGCACAGGTAGCCCTCAGTTAGCTCACGATCCTCACTAACTAGTAACTAGTTATTAGACTATACAGTCTACACTAGAGTATGAGGCCATTCAAGTGATCTACAAACAAATTCACAACAGTATAGCGACGTTGCAATTATGGCGTTCTTATGTCCCGTCAGAATCAGAAGAGGCAATAAGAAGAAAGGTATTAGTTTTACTCATTACTCATAACTTTAACTATAACTCTAACAAATATTACTGGAGACAAACAATTCCATTAACGAATTATTATATCATAATTCAAGTCAATCGATTGTTTTATCATATGATCGCATACAGTATTACTGCTAACTTTTTATCAATCGTATTATACGATTTTAAAAAATATATTTTACAACTTTGTAGCCATAACTTAATCAAAAAGTTATTACTAAAAAGTAAACTTATAATTATTAAACACATTCAATGAAATAGAATATGTTTAATGCGTACTTTGCTTGCTTTAAAAATATATAATGAAATCTTATCTCAACAATCGATAGTCGCCGGATATAAAGTTATTTGAAATTTTAAACTTAAAACTTTATGTTTGCAAATTGTTGTTAGAAGTGTGGTATATGTTACAAACACTTTGACAAATTTACCAAAAAAAATGATTATTTTGTCAATATTTGTTAGAAAGTGATAAAATCTCGTCACGCACGCCAAGCATTGGAAGAATAACTGGAAGTGCGAGTATCGAGACATTAGTGAGAGTGGGTATCGAGAAAGAGCACGGACTTTCGCCAGACTCAAAAATGGTTGTGTTGCACGACTTTACGCCATGTGTTGACGACGAGCTTGAAGTGAAACGCGGACAGATTGTGAATGTACTCTATCAGGAAAATGATTGGGTTTATGTGATCGCAGAGAACCATCGCGAAGGATTTATACCTCACTCTTATTGTGTCCCAATTGACAGTCAATTAGCATCGCTTACACTTAACGTTAAACATAAAAAATTGCCACGAAATAGTAATGATTACGATTTCGATCAGTTATCGTCATCTAAAGGCACAACTCATTCAGAATTTGAGTGTTTCCAAGCATCAGGTGCCGCCGAAGTGCACCCATTCTTCAAAGATCCAGCCGGAAGATACATAGTGTTATATACATTCATTGCCAGAGACGAGAATGATGTGAGCGTCGAAAGGGGAGAGTTTGTCACTGTTCTCAACAAAGACGATCACGACTGGTTCTGGATTATTAGGTCCGATGGTCAGGAAGGGTTTGTTCCGTCGGGATTCGTTTGTCCCGCTCATATGATTCAGGGTAAGAATAACTAATCTTGAGTTAAGTGAACAATATTGGCAATTATGGTATATATTGATAGGACATACGAATATCGAAACAAACTCGACAACAACTTCAAATAATAATAACAATGTCAATAGCAATAGCAATAACAATAACAATGTCAGTAACAACAGTGCACAAAATGCTCAAAACAGTACGACAACCACAACCCAAGAAGATATGCGATTTCATGGCACAGAACTGGTTATGCTTTACGACTATAAAGCACAGGCACCCGATGACCTGAGTGTCAGAAGAGGTGATTGGGTATATGCAGACCTTAATAACCAAAACGTTGACGGATGGCTTTGGGCATTCGCCCCTAAAATCAGAAAATACGGTTTCATACCAAAAGCGTATGCAAGACCTCCTGCAATGACTTCGCTATAATTTATGATTTTAATCGCAATATAGTGCCACATATTTTTTTACCAAATTGCCATAATGTAAAATTTCATCCGAGTTTATAATGTTTACAATTTGTTATCATGTAAATTAAAAGTGCCTATAAGTGATATTCATTTTAAACATTTAGTTATCAAATTTATATTTAACTATCATAAGGCAGTTAAATATGATGGTTTGTATTTTTTTGTTAAATACAATTAAGCAATTTTTTCATTAAATTTATTTAAACGAAATTTTTGTGACATAAAAAATAATTTCATGTTTCATACTTAATTTTAGTTAAAAATAAATTCTTTATACAATTAAAAAACTAGAATATTTGATATATAAAAAATAAATTAAAACAAGTTTCTGCAGAGCGGACACGTGGAATTATTGCTGGTATTAAACCATTTATACTGTAACATGAATATTAAAAATTCATTACAATTATCGTATATATAATTTTATAAAATTGTACATAGAAAATATAACATACCAAACACGCAGAATGGTAGCGCTTTTTACAATATTTGCATTGAAGTTTTGGAAGTTGATAAGTGGCGCCGTGAAGCACGTAAAAACAAATCATGCATTCCTCCACGCCTTCGAAACGTTTATCAATATTCCGTTTCCACAGAATAATACCGTCAAGAATGGAACCATTCTAACGTATAATAAAATCTCATATATTTTAACGCAAATTCTGATAAATATGATTGAATTAAATAACCTGATGAGTCAAAAATGTGGTCAATTGCAAAAGCCATGTTCTCCATTGAGAACTGCTGACACCAATTCTTTTGCCGCTGTCAACACTCACTGGTCCTAATGGATGATTAATTGGCAATTGGATCAGAAGTTCTATAGTGATCTCTTCGATTGTATAATTAGCCAACACTTCCCGAGCAGATGGACGCGCTTTAACCATCATGTTTTTGAACTGTGAAATATCTGCCTTTTGAACTGCTTCTACTTCTTGCAAACACAAATTTCCACTAAAATAATTTGATGTAAACCTAATATTGATCAAATAATTTAAATTTTTTATTTTAACAATGATTAGTGATTATTCCAATAAATTACTTGTTGACGACATCAGACGTCTTTCTGTCAAGATTGTTCCACCACTGTCTCACAGAAGCTGGTAATCGTCTTAAAACCATATAATAAACATAACACGCTGTATTTTGTATGTCATCGGATGTTAAACTATTTGTAATTTCAACGAAAGAATGATTGGATCCGCAATTGGCGATTAGGCTCAGACACTGAGAATTTGGTTGTTGTAAAGGCATGAGACGGAATAAATTCTCTAATAAACGTGACAGAAACGATGATTGACGCAAAAATGAAGCAAATTGTGAACGGGTTTCGTCCGTTAGATTTGCAAACAATTCAAGAATTTCGACCCAAATTAATAAATAAGCGAAAGTATAAGTGAAAGAATCGGTTTGCGGTTTAACAATGCAGTGACAGTCGCCGATCGAAAACTCCATTAATAACGAGTCGACAATATCGTCAGTTTGCTGTAGCAGTGTTAGCATTGTTTTTGGTGGCGATAAACGTGGCTCTTCGTGTTGGTTTGGAAATTCTGGCTGAACTGCATCCGATATAGTGTGTGGCAATAGTTTTAAAACAAGCAAATGCGATGATATAGATATTGGTTGATATTTATTCAATAAGAGTGGACAGAAATTGTTTATAACGTTTTCTTTCTCTGGTGATAAGTAAAAAATTTGGTAAACGCAATCATTTTTATCTAAATCGTAAGATTGCGACCGCAATGAATCTTTTTTCGGTAAATTTTCGACCAAGTCTTGAATAACTCCGTTCGGAATTAAACAAACACATTTCGCTAACGATGTAACAAACGTTTCGCTATAATAGCTTAAATTTACCTCACTTTTTTCGAGATAAAATGGTATCAATACGCCAAATATATTTTTCGAGTGAAATTGATACCATTCATCGACCAGATTTTGAGGATAATTATTAGCGGATTCGTTGCCATGAATATGATCAAATGTCGCTGAAATAATATTTACTAGTTTCAAAACTTTAGTACCAAAAATAAGTGCCGGCAAATATGCCATTATTTTCTGCTTATTGTCTATGAAATTAATCACCCATGAAGTGGCCGAACATAATATTAGATCCCAATTTGCTTGCGTCAAAATTTGACTCCAATTTTCGACAAATAATGAAAATGAATCGATTAATAAACAGCAAAATTTCAGGTTATTGTCGCCAATTAGGTCGTTATCGTAATGAAACAAATCGATTCGATTCTCTTTTATACCGGTAAACGTTTCCATTAAATTGATTACATTTTCTTGCGATGTTTGCGATGCGCGATCGACGAGTTTAAGACACGAGAGAACAAGAGATAAATTCATAATATCCTTGTCTGACGCATAATTTTCTGAACATAATAAACTATTTAGTGAATCCGTCATCAACTGATTAATAGTCGTTGAATCGATATGTGCCGAACAGATTTGAAACGTTATCATTTTGTTATGCGTGAAATCATCCAATGTTGCAGGATATTCGATCGTTTTTTTATTCATATAAGATTCTAAAAAGAATTTAAGCGCTTCCGAATAAAACAGCCCATTAGTAACTGATGCCTCAATTAGAGTTTTGGTAAATTTAATATTCAAATCGTTAACAAAAATCGCCGTTTGCATTATATCAGTTAAAAGTTGAATTAACGTAATAAAATTGGCATGCGTTGTGCCGGCAATAAACAATTTAGACTTTGCTGAGGCATAAGCGGCCGCAAACATCAAATGTTTTAATTGAGAAAGTATAATCTCTTCCAACTGTAAACTAATTTTAGACTCGTTACTATCACATACAATCTTCTGAAGTAAATACGCAGAGGTTATGGAAGAATAAATAAGTTGTGAATTTTCGTTTTCAATGATTGCATCGTTTTCAACAATATCACAGTTATCGAAGCTAAATAATGTGTCATTATTTATATAACTTATATGTAACACAGACAGTTCACACTTTCGTTCTAATTCTTGCCATTCTAGTTCCGAGAGAAGCATTAAATCCAAAAGTTCTATTATAGTGGGTTCACATAACATCGATACTTGGTTTTCAACGTTTAAACCACATAATGTCTCGTATATCGTAGCGATAAGTTCATAAGCGCAGTTAAATGCTATTTTAGCGCTAAAAATTAAAATACCATTTTATATAACAATAATTTCTAGAAAATTGCATAATATAAACAAATTAAGTAACGGTTTTTTCAGGAAAAAATAAAGTGATATTTTATTAACTAACTCAATGTATAAGTTATGAGATTATGTATTCAATGGACTGCGACATAGAGGTTAACTTATTAATTTTTACATTCTAAAAGAAACGCTCATAGATTTTAAGTAACAGAAAAGTTAAAGAAAACCCATTAACTTTATAACACCAATTCATTACCGTAGTTATCAACGCTACATTTTTTTAAATGTGCAAAAGAATTATAAATATATTATAGTTTGAAATAATTAATGGGTAAATAAACAATAAAAACTAAAACAAATAAAAATTTTAAAGAATAATCAATGGAAAAACAAACCTTTCAGGATTATTGATAGATGCGCGCAGACACGTGCGAATTTGTAGAGCGAGTGCTGAAATAACACTGTCTTCGCTCAGATACGCGCCATTCGATTTCACAACAATGATAACACCTTTTTTCCACGCATCGGTTAACTGTTTGTTCTCAAAACAAATACTGCAATTCAAAGAAAATAGCGCTAAGAGTAAACTTTTGGCTGACAACAACGAAGTACATAAATCATGACTTGTAAACAGTTGTTGCGCGAGTCTACACGTAAAATTGAGAAGATATTCAATTTTAGAAGACGAACGATCGCTAGTGATCGCAACTCTAAACTTTTCAATAATCTCTTCGAGATAAATATTTTTGATTAAATTCGTTTCGATGCAATAACTGATTAATTTCCAAAGAACGTCGATTTCAGTTTTCGATGCGTCAGTCATTTCTATGCTTAACCGAATCAATTGCGTCGATTCTTTAACGATCGCTTTTCCCACTAATTCAGAAGTTAACCACTCTTTCACGTTAGCGTCCGTTGTGTGCCGTATCTTCGAAAATAAGCATTCGAGCAAATACGCGTCCGATACAGATATCAAATAATCCAAGAGTTTTAATTTGTTTGATTTTACGTCAGTTAATGTGCATAATAGCAAAACAATATCAGTGAGTTGCGTCACATTCTCTAATTTGTCGACTGTCGGCAAACACAGTTTTTGTTTCTCAACCCAGTTTTTAAGGTAATCGTTCCAAAATATTTCTATAAAATCGCCATTATTGAAACACGATAATTGGGAAAATGTTGCGCTCGTATGAATCTTCATCAAATCCAATAATAATTTTAATAAGAAATTCTTATGATTGTCGACATCATAATTATTTATCACATTTTCTGTTATTACATTTAAAAGTTGAACGCATCTCTCATCATCTAAAAAATCGTTTAATTTAATAGATTGAGTAGATTTTGATAAATCTTCCTCACTTTCGCGGCGAAATCGAATTCGTTTTCCTTCTTTATTAACATTTGTTTGACAAAATAAATTGAATAATAATCGCGAGATTAGAAGTAAGGAATTAGCGTCATATTCATTAATTTTGGTTAAACACAAACTTTTTAAACCAATGCACAATAAATTGATTAAATTTACGTAATCATCGCTTTTCTGCTCTTCTTTTACTAAATATTTCAATAGAAGACCAGTTTCATTATACAAAATTGATTTTGAAAGCGACGCGTTGCCAGAGAATGAATCTCTTATTAATAGCAAAAGCTGTTGAAAATATTAATTAATTAGACATGAATTCAAAAAAAATAAATGTATAAATACCTCGTCATTAATTAAACTATTTATGAATAATATTCGTTGTTTGTCATCACAATTCAATAGTTTTATTGATATGCAATATCGCAAACATTCCATGTAAGCTTTGATAATAGAATTGCATTCGCTCTGTTTATTAACCACTTTATTTAATCTATTAAAACAAATTATATTTAAAAATAACTTCACTAATCGATTATCTTAGTGGCACTGACCCTTCTCTGAGAAAAACAAAGAAATCTTTGTAGAATTTGATAGAATCTTCGCAAGAATCAAATGGTATACGACTGAGTAGTGGTAAAAGATTTGGAAACAAAATGCTAGCATTTCCGCGACCGCCTTCAAGCAATATAGACCGAAATTGCGGGTAAAACGCCTTTTTAAAATTAACATGTTTCCAACTGTCCTAATTATGCATTAATTCATAACAATTATAGCATAAATTATAAGCAAATATTTTTAAAAAAGTGTACCTCAATGGTAATTAATGCGAATAAAGCGCATTCCCAAACAGCTGAAGCAACTAATGGGTCGTTTTCGTTAAGACATCCGAGCGTTAATGAACATATTTTATTTGCGTTTGAGTTAACTATAGTTGGAAAGTGTTTGGCGAAACATGAAATTAATCGATACCAGGAAGATCTTATCTATTGCCGTAAATAAAATACGATAAACAGATTTTTAATTTTTAAATAAATCACCACTTTATTTGGAAATTACTAACCAGCGGATCCTTAGCTTTAGCTAACTTCCAAAATTTATTATTTAATAAATTGGAAATCATATCATGGCAATCATCTAATGATGATTCGGGCAATGTTTCGATTAAATATGTCAAACCTTGTAAACAGTTTGAGACTAATCGGTTATATTTTTGTTGATTTTCTTCGGGTGTAGCGGACCTTCAAATAATATTTAACTTATTAATGTTTTAAAGGAGTATATTTTAGATAATATTTACGCAATATCTCCAACTGATTGGCTGTCTTCGTTTAGTAACATATTTGTGATATACTTTAACGAAAAATTAATATTAATAATTCGATGCTTGAAAATTTAGATCGAAATCAATGATTACATTTATGATGACATGTTTGGAAAATAGCAATACATCGCACCTCTTCGAAGGTGCAAACGCGCTGTTAAACGAATTGGCGGCACAACTGGCTGCCGGTGAGTATGAATCAAATTGACAGGTCAGCCATACAGCCATTATCGTCTTGAGGTGCGGAGCGATATTTCGGCCAACTTTTAATGCCAATTGTTCGTTGGCTTTATGCGTGGCTTCTCTCACTCGGCAGTCATAATCCTATAAGTACGGTCATTAAGTCAAATAGACAGTACATTATGTAATTTATGGTACGGTAATAGATTAATACGAACCACAGCCAGTTTGTTATAAAGCCTCGGCCATTGAGACAACACTGGTTTAATGTCATCTTCGCATTTATCTTTGCATAATTGGGCGAACTCTTGAAGTGCCTAAACATTCACATCAATCAATGTTTAAATATTGTTAGATTAACGCTAATAATTCACAAATACTTTAATTTTAGTAATGCTATCTTTTTTAAGCATTTTCTTCAAAACAACTCTGAACTCAGGGTCCAAAACCAATTCGTCGTCCTCTTTATTTTGGTCTTCAGTCGAATTAATGGACGAGAAATCGACAAATGTGGAAGTATTGCCAGTTTGTGCCAACATTTGAGCCGTTCGTCCACTCGATGATGGCTAACATGCATATCGTAAAATTTAAATCAATTTTATATTTAATCGGTTTATATAATGTATAAATTGTTAAAAAAAACCTTCGCATTTCCTTTAGTTCGCTGCCCTTTGACCATATTTGTTGTAATTTTCAATTTTTAAACAAATAAATAGTAATAAACTTTATTATACGAATATAATGTCCAAATAAATGCAATAAATGTGATCTGTTTTAACATAAACTTTTAAGTCATATGTTTATTAGACTGAAACGAGTATTAAACATGTTTGTAACGTTTTTAAGTCTATTTTAGCCTAATTATCAAATTAAATAGTCCTAAATTATTGCTAATTGATTGTCTACTGTACATTCTAAATATACGCGTAATTTGATATAACTTGAAAAACTGAAACATCCACGTATGTTTGGATAAAAAATGTTCAAATCGAAAAGTTTTGAGCGATTAATTGAATTAAATGCATAGTGTGGTCATGTGCTGTTTTATTAGTGATGGGCATATAGGGTATATGCCGTTTAAATTCAAAGGTAGAGCTCATGAACCGAGCATATCATAGTGTGTACAAATATATACCAGCAAAAACTAAAACCAACTTTAAAATTTAGTTTTAATTTTAATTCAACTGTTTTAGCTAGATTTTCAATAAAATCGAGACATAAAACGAGAAATGACAATTGTGAGTTAAGCATGAATTTTTTTAGTGTTAATAACCTAAAGCTTAGGCTGTAATCTGGAGGCAACACTAGTTTATGTAAAATTTTACATTTTCGTGTGCATTACTGTAATACCAGTGCTTTTCCTTAGAGGCACAACAATTTTTCACACCATTTTCTACTTAATTTTTCATAAGAAATGATTTCAAGAATTAAAACACGATAAATCTAGTTATATTAAAATTTATTATTATCATAAATAACAAAACAAAAATAATTTAATTACATATACATATGTATATAAATATTTAGGTAAATATATTTTGTTAAATTAAATTACATAAAAATACAATATTAGCGAAAAATATCTAAAATATTTGAATTATATGGTAAATATGTATTGAATTCATGCGACAATTAATTCAAATCCATTCCAACAAGTACTCAACAGTTCCGTCAGGTCTGACGCGTTGCGCGAGAATATTAAACTTTTCATTGTGCTCTAACAGCTGTTCGTTAATTGAATCCGACGAACGGTTAATTCTTGAGGAATTGGTTGATTGGTCAAACGATATATCACTTGGATTACACGAATCACTTTTAAACACTGAGATTCTATGTTGCGTTGAAACAAATTTATTGTTCAATTGTCCGATTAACGTATTTTCGTTTGGATCGGCGGACGCGCGCCTCTGTGTAGCCATTTGTAAACAGTTTTGCAACACACGACTGCTATGGTCCGCATTATTGAATGGATTGTTATCGCCATCAAAATTTTGCGGACGAGGTATTACTGCCTCAAGAGACTCGATAGTACACGTCGAAGATATTTCGATGTCAGAACTGTCCGAATTAAGTATAGACGGCGGATATTTTGAAACTCGTTTCGTACTTTTCTTCGCCTGTTTTACTATTTTTAAACTGTTCGTACTTTTCGATGCAACAAAGTTCAAATTATTATTATTATTATTATGACTGTATCTGCTAATAGAATTGACAGAACTTGCGGCACAACTATTACTTCCTGTACTACTGCTGCAACTATTGCTTCTGTCATTGGTTTGAATTCTTTTGGGTAACTTTTTCACGCATCGTTTCGGATTTGGCCATTTCGTCGCACCTTTCCTGCACGCGCCAAATATCAGTGGCGTAGAACTGTTAGGAATCGGAGAATTAGGAGATTGGAGTAATGCACTGCTAGTAAATGGTGGCGAAGAACTGGGAGATGTGACAGAGTTTGATGATGGAGAGTGTAATGAAAATGGTGGCGCAAATATTAATGGTGTCTCGAATGGAAATGGCAAACGAAGTGCCCATTGACTTGCTTTCTTCCGCAATTCTTTGCCGCAAATGAATCGACTCTTATTATTCTCGAGAACGGCTGTTATCCTAACAGTTAACTCGTCTTCACTCAATTTACTGATATCTTCGCTTAGTTTTAACAAATGATAATTATTCTGCACAAACGTAACAATTTCCGAATGCAACTCAAAAAACCTTTTCTGGTGCTGAAGCGCCAGATTATTGATGACGAGTGCCATCACATCACTCCATTTCATTATAATTCGTTTAACACTTTCTTTACCCTTATTACAAATTGCACACAAAAACGTATAATAATGGTCACCATATAGTAATGGTGTTTCGAGCGCTTGAATGCATGCCTCGTGAAACCATTGCAAACACCGTTCGCATTGAAGCATTTTCGAGTAGTAATTACCAGAACCACCGCAATAGCAATATAGCGCTTCTTTATTCACGTAATGCGACTCATCCCAGTGTAATCCATTTAAATCGTACGGAAGTACTGTCTTAACGCGTCTCAACGCATCACCGATAATGCCATTCTTTTGAGCGCCACCTTCTTTGGTGCCCAAAGCGAATACGCATAGTCGACAACTCCACGGCACATCTGGTTCCAGTATTTCGTCATCAATATTTGGTTTGTGACACTTTTGGTGATAGCCTTGATTACAAACATCGCAAATCACTATTTCGTTTGGTGACACTGAGATTCCGTCGCCGCATATCGTACACAATATATCACTGTCTGCCATAACAGTGCCCACAGATAACTGTTTGTGAAGATCACCGAAACGCGTCCAATAGTTAGAACTGTCTTCAAATTGCACCAAACATTTCTCAGATACGGCATCGATCTGTTAATAGTAATTGTTATTTAAAACGTTTATAATTTCATGGAAATAGTGGTCAGACCTGAACAATAAGACCCAAATACCACAATCCGTCGGTCCATCGCGACAATACAGTGCTGCCAACAAATATCCATTCCTTAATAGTTTTTCGTTTATTACTATCATAACCTATTAATTGGTTGACATCATTATCGTATAGATTATCATCACAATCATTGTCGCAAATGGTTTCATTGTCGTCATCGTCGCCATCGTATCCGCAAATACTTGTACCCGAACTGTTGTCGCAGCAAACAAATCGCTCATTATATTCATCTTCACTGTTATTCACGCGGTCTTGTTGTTCGTGTTCCTCCTGTATATGCGAACAAGACATTAATTTGATTTTTATTGCCACAACAAACTAATTAAACAACAGATTATAATATCCAAATTATTTTTATAAGATATTAAATTTTAACGAATGTTAAATCGATTATTAAAACGAGTAAAAAGGATGACAGTATATTGACTGACAGTAACAGTAACTAATTAATTAAATGACGGCTAATTAAATAATTAGTGTTGTAAATAGAGAGTTAAAAATTGTTTTGACGTTTTAATAGTTTAAATGCGTCATAACATAAACATGAGATTAAAGCACGCATTATGTGATGAATACATGCGCTCATGTTGTGATGCGATGCGATCTCATGTATGATCACAGCCATCCAATGTCAATGAGAATGTGTGATGTGGCCAATAATTATGTCAACAATATATTTCATATTACGATAGCGCAGACATGCACACACACTTTGTATAACTCTATATGAAAGTTTCATTTTTTAGGTGACCTTCAAAACAATAGAAACATAATACCAGTCTAACTGTTATTACTGGCAAAATCTATTGATTCGCGCGAAATTCGCTTCAACTCTTTATAGCCTCAAATACACGCATGATTTGCGCGAAAACCAGTTATCGATTTTCGTTTTTTTTCCTTTACTGTTTCAATGTTTAGAAAGAGTTGTGTTGTGCACTCATTATTACTATATTACCTTAAACTCTATTGTAATTGTGAGTACAAAAAACAACATTATATACTATACAAACACATAAACCATTATAAACTATTCACTTACCAATTCAACTAAATATTTTACGCATAATTATTAATTTAAAATCGTTTTTCAGTTATTTATTCCTATTAGACATTTCACTAACGAAATCACGTACACATATAATCATATACTCTTACAGTTGTTCATACATAGATTGAGATACAGTACCGCCAATTGATTATATCCAAGGTTAACGACCGCATTCATACCAAACTATACTGTATGTTTACCATGTGTTTTTTGTCACTCGCGCACACTTTGTCAATTCAAATATTAGCTGTTTTATCATAGAAATGTTGAGCTTTCTGAAGAGCTTATAGATTCTAAGCATAATAAGACAACAAATCCTATTTCAGTGGTTCGCCATTATGTTGAGGTTAACGATACCTTAAAAAGTTGGGGAACTAAGTAAATTACAAAAAAAAATCTAGTTTATGTAAAAAAGTAATCTAGTAAGCACGCCGAATCGTTGTCAACATTTTTAGCTCACTTTCTAGAAGTGGGACATATGGATTTGGATTTGTCCGTCCGGTCGTGGGTTTGCACTTTATCAAGAAATTTTACCGTTGCCTTATATTAATAAAGGAATATGCTTTGGTATTCGAATTTATTATAAGTATTTAGTCTACAATCAAATTACACCATTAAAAATCAATACTTGAGACTTAAAGACTACTCGAAAGAAAGTTCTCTATGAATGTGTTGTTGTTAAACAATACAATTAGTGATGATAGTTTAGAGCCTCTGGAGCCTGAACCTGAGCCTGAACCTGAGCCTGAGCCTGAGCCTGAACCTGAGCCTGAGCCTGAGCCTGAGCCTGAGCCTGAACCTGAGCCTGAGCCTGAACCTGAGCCTGAACCTGAGCCTGAGCCTGAGCCTGAGCCTGAACCTGAACCTGAACCTGAACCTGAGCCTGAACCTCAGGCTCGGAGCCGGGCTCAGGTTCTTAATTTTGGATGATGCTCAGGTTTGAGGTTCTTACTTTTTGGAGCCTGAACCTGAGGTTCGAGGCTCAGGTTCTGTTTACAAGAGCCTGGAGCCTATGTAGAAAGGCTCTAACTTTTAAAATAAGCAATAATAACATTTCGAATGAATATTTTACGATTTAGTATCACTCATTTTAATAAAACTTCAATTTTTATAATTATTCACGAAATAAAAATTACAATGATAATCAAATATACCACATTAAACTAAAAAATGTTAAGTAAAATGTCATTCGAAAATGTCGTAAAAATTTTTATTACTCTTCTGTGGTGCAATATATATAGGGAGGCTCAGAGGCTCGGACTTCAGGTAAAAGGCTCAGGTACGGGCTTAGGCTCAAATTTTATTTGAGGCTCGAGGTTCAGAATCTTTAAGGGAGGCTCAGGCTTAGGCTCAGGTTCCAGCCAGAGCCTCTGGAACCCGAGCCTCATCATCACTAAATACAATTGGTTGCGTGAACTAATTACTCACTCTTTATCGTACATTTGATAACCAGCAGTTAGCTTTTTATTTTTGGATATTTTATGAGATATTGTATATATTGGCGCAAAATTTAAATGAAATCAATAACGAAATATTCATAGAAAGTTCACTTTCTATAGTGCTTTAAATCTATCATTTACTTATTGTTTAACATCAGTTAAAAAGTTTATTATTACTAATATCATTAAACATTTAATCCTCTGTGGATTAATTTTATTTTAATTTAAGTGCATCGCGAACATGTAGACTGATAAACTGACAAAGCAAAAGCTCGACTTCACTACGAGAAAGTTAGCTAAAATATAATCATATTTAAATTAAAGTCATTAAACTGTCGCTTTTCCAGCAATAACCGAACAATTTAGTTTAGTTCTTATAAATTTTATACTGAATGCGCCATTATTACATTGTTGAATGAAAACAGTTACTTAGTTAGCGATAAAAGTTTTAAAATTAGATTTGAATCGCTTTTTGTCCTAATATAAGATATTATCCACAGAATTATCATAATAAGAATAATAAATATCAATGGATAATTTAGAAACTAAATTAAATGATGAGTTAATGCTAAATATAAAGCAAGAGATCGATAGCATTCGAAACGCGCTTTAAGATTTCAAAGGTCAGCTTTTCGGTGAAATTGCAGGGTGGCTGTGCATTACATGGGCTCCATTGTTGGAAATATTGTTTTAAAATTTATTTTAATTTTATTGTTACATCGTTTAAAAATAATTCAATAACTAAAACCAAACCTAACCAAACATAACCAAACATAACCAAACATAACCAAACATAACCAAACATAACCAAACATAACCAAACCTTACCAAACCTATCCAAACTTACCAAATCTACTAAACCTATCTAAACCTAACTAAATCTTACAAAAATATAAACTTATTTTAATTTAAATAAAAGTTTTAAACGCAATCAAATTCTCAATATTCAAAATAATGAGTTAACTAAAACAATTAACGTTTGTTATGCGCGCTCATATACGTAAGGTTTAAGTTTTGCCAACAATAGAATGCAAACGTTTTTATAAACTTTTGAACAACAATAGAGCCCATATAAAGCACATCACCCAATTGCAGATATGTTGCGCCAAAGAATCATTCAGTTCAGACATATGCAAGCACACCATCAATGATGATCCAACCAGTGATCATTAAAAGTTTTCAAAAGTTATGAGAAAATCACTAAAATTATTAAATAAACTTTATATTTTAATAACAATATTTTGTAATACATTAAAATGTTTTTTTAAAAATTAATTTCTACAAAAAATTAAAAGTTTATGATAATATCAATTTATAAATTAGGGTCAGTTTCGAACATATTTAAATATTGTTAATTTAGTATTCTATTAGCGATAATAAATTGTATGGACTGCTCAGCATATCTTATAAGAACCAATCAATTGCGTACAATTTCTGCACCGATGGTTTATAGTGTAGCATTCTTCGATAAGCCATGGAACGGGTGTTGTGCAGCAACAACAACAACAACAACTCGTTACACAACACGTGGCGATCGACACTAAAACGGCTAAATTGCCGGCTTCTAGTTTCTTCACTGTTAGAGATTCGGCGCCACAATGCGGACAGCTTGCTATAACTTCTTCATACTTAAAGTTCATGAGTGGTCTGTTCGATAAAGAATCGATAGAAACTGGTTGACCGGTAATGGGTGGATACAGTGGACTCGACTGTGATGGCGATGTCGGTTGAATTATGATCGGTCCTGATTGTGTTCGCTGTAATAGCGGTGTCTGTTGTGATGCGATTGCTTGTTCTGTTTGTGGAGCAGTAGTTGCAGCAGTAATTGGTTGTGATGGTGGAGTTTGTTGCTCATTCACAGGCGAATCATTACCCGTGTTCGCAGTATTCAATGACATTTCTTGTTTTATATTTTCAATATTTCTTTACTAATTTTATTATAATCTCTTTCACTCGTATTGATAACTAATTTGAATTATCTTTATCAGTGTTAATTAGAACGAAACGACTCTAATACTGGCTTTTATTCTCAATTTATTTCAAATCTGGATTCAAATTTATATTTTAATTAACGTTATCTAACATTAAGATCTATAGACTATTCTGTAAAAAATCCATCCAAAATACCCATTATAATCACGCGCATTCAAAAATTAATTGCAACAAAAAGTTTGCATTAAAAATTTAAACTCATAATTCAATTAATATCATGTTACTACAAAGCTATTCGTATTAGATATTAACGGTTTTATTACAACAATAGATAAATTTAATGAGTAAATCAATTATAACGGGTCTCAAAAATAATTGAAGGGATTTTTAATGTTAAGTATGATTAATTATTATAATGAGGATTCGGAGTTTTAGGGCAACATGAGAACGAAAATCTATTACATTTGTTTTTGATTTCTTTATTTTCTAAGAGTAATGTAAAATTTTTCAAAACTTCAAATTTATATGAAATCTAATACAAACTATTTGTATAAATATAGAATAGCAAACGTTGTAGATTATTCTCAAATTTCAATTATTAAACAATAGCTTTAACAACTATACAAATTTGTAAATTGAAGTATTATGATAATTTCGGCTTAAATACTTAAACTCTGCGTTTTCGAGTTGTCAAACAGAGACGTGTCGTAATACTTTTGTGCCGTAATTTCAATCGCATCGGCTATCGCTTTCCTATAAAAATTGACCAAATTAATATTTACAAATTCATTTATTTCTAAACAAAATTAAAGTTTAAAAATACCTAAAAACTTTTAAATTAAATAAAATCGCAGTAATATGACCGCAATCAATGTAACGCACAGTTGATTGCGGCCAAATGTCGGTCAACGCCTGAACATCATTACGCGGTACATAGCCATCACGTCTGGCGTTAACTATTATTGCCAACTCTGGATCCACAGGAACCGAAAAATTTCCCAAATGCGTGCATTCATCCATTATTCCTCGCATAAAACTAAACGTGTCATTCATAGCTTGATAATTATTCTCAGCGTTTGAGTTTTTATTCGAAAATTTAGCACTTATTAATGGCAATAAATCTGAATAAAATAACGAGTCAAATACGTTGGGAAATGTTTTGGCAAAATGACGACCAGCGTTAAATGCAGCATTATTCTACATTATTACATTATATTATAAGTTTATTAGGATTCCTTGTTTCTTAAAAAAAACTTAAAAACTCTCACATTTTCAGGTGAATGTATCATTTTTTGTAATTCTTTAAATTTTTCACCGGAAGACATGTATTGAGTTTCCAATAAATGCCATGGAATAGAACCACTCATAACACCTATTTTATACTACAATTAATACGATTATTACTATCACTAGCAATAATTTTAAACAAATACCCTGAGTGAATACACACGATGCTGTAGTCCAAGAAAGACAAGGCACTATAGCGATAGGTTTGTGCCAATTAGTTCCGGCTAAAGAGGCCATCTATATTATTAAAGTTAAACATGCATTTTAATTATACAAAAATTTACTTACGACCATAAATAAGAATAAATCTTAAATTGAATAGGGATTAGAAATTCTTTAATGCGATACTTACATGACCACCCATTGATATACCCGTTAAACATATAGGGCCGAAATTCATTCTTTCGCACCAATGAAGAAGCGCTAATGATTCTAAAACTAGACATCCACCCATAATAAAAATATCGGAAACATTCTTCAGGCTCGATCTCTTCTGATCGGCAGGTTTACGCGATCCATCTTTTTATATAGTAAAATATAAATAACATTTATAATAAAAACACAATATTGGCCAAAGGATCGGTTATAGGTTCAAATGATACGAAAGGCAATTGTAAATACAAAAATTAAAAAACTATTATAAAATTCAATATTGTCAGCTTACGATTTATGTCAGTTCAATCTCAAATTCATTTAGTTGAGCACAGTGTAATTAAAAATTGAGAATATGATAAATGAATTGTTAAATATTAATTAATTTGATCATACTGTGCCAAAGTTTCAAAAGTTCCATAAAGTCTATTTTACGATAAGTTTAGAAAAACGAAAGAATCTTAAATAATCGATTAATTTTTTAATTATAAGATGAATTTTATCATTAATTAAAAATGTTAAATTCGTTAATAAATAAAATTATGTATGTTTCCAAATAATACTGTACTACCCTTTGGCCAATATCATACACTGATTATAAAGAGCAGAAAAAAGGAAACATGAGAGCCTGTCTAAAAAATGAGGAGTAAATTGCGATTTTCCATAATCGATTCACTTAGCGTTACAAAGTCTATTGTTATTTGAAACGATTACTCGGCAAACTTTTTGTGACTTTGTGATCCGAAATGTATCGAATATGCAAAAAACGCAAATTACTCCTTTCATTGACAGGCTATGAATGGGAATGAGCCTGAATTGGTAATTGCGATAATACATGTAGAAAATCGTTAGGACGTAAAGAATCTAAATCTCCTATAATTTTTCGGAATGAAATAAATTATCAAAAAGCGTAATACCAATATATTTACAATTATAGCTTATATAAGTTATAATTGATGAAAACATCCGGTAACTCGTTAAAGGTAACGAATAACGACTTAAGAAATTAGCTCTTACACAATATTAAACTTAACGAAAAGCGTCATGTCGTATAAGTGGGTATAATAGGAACTTTTTTCTGCTCTAAAAAGAAGAATTAATAAATAAAAAATGCGTACAAAAAGGATTTTCTAATATAATTGAGGCAAATCCATATTCTTTTAACAATGGTTTAGCCAATCCTATTCTTCGTTTCCAAAAGTACTAAATAATTAAATTTGTATTAACTAATTTGTATTGTTGAATTTAATCTTGTTTTTAAGACAAATAAAATAATAAATTTAACAGTATAGTAGCTTACACTTGTTAAACTTATCGTTGACAGTTAAATAGTAAAAAAGCTGGACATAATATAAAGTTTTAATATACAGTATTTGATTTCCTAATTTATTAGATTTACTCAATTAAATAATGCATTGGAAGCGATAATTTTATCTGAACTTATATAATTATAAATTTAATCAAAAATTCTTCAATTTTCAATATAGAAATGAATAATTGTAATGTATAAATTGAACATAAATGCGAATGAATGTGTACTGTGGCAGCAATTTGTTAACTTAATATAATCAGTAAGTATACAGTAATTGCCTTTTTATAACTTATAAAATATCTCAACTAACATGATCACCAGTTCCAGCGAAATGAACGCAAACAGGCTTTAGTTTGCAATGCGACCAAACTTTTGGAAGAATTAACTGGAATCTAGCGATTCGCGATTCTTTTGGCACCGATTCTGGCATATATAGAACCATTGGAGTTAAAAAGTGTCCCTCGTATATCGTATAAGAGTGATTGTCTTCGATTCGAGAATCGATATAAATTCTATAATTGGAAGACACTAAGTTTCTGCACGTTTCCCGATTCGACATGATTTTTCGAAATTCGAATATTCTAAATAAGTAAAACAAATCTGAATTACCACTGGATAAAATTTTCAAGATAAGAAATTTTCAATAAAAAATTATATTTAAGGAAAACCAAAAAATATTTATAAACATTTATTTAAGGAAAATCGTATATTATCTATTCTAATAGAAATTGCAGATTTGGTGGAAGTTGTCTAGGGTTGTCCCAAACCCTAATTAAAACATTTTTTGGTTTCTGATCAAATTTTTTATTAAAATTCAAGAATTTGCAAAAGGATTCTTTATAGTTATAGGATTCTTATCATAATTAAATGATTTTTGTTTTATTATAACAAACAAATTTTCACATTTCTTATTATAAATGCTAAGTATCAATTTTTGCAAATTAATTCCCGAATGCTATTCATGGGTACGTCTAATATATATCCCCTTCTCAAACCTCACAATAATTTTTCAATTTTCTCTCAAAAGTTTACAAAAAATTACAAAGATTATATCGAAATTGTTAAATCTGGAAAAAGAAAAATATTTTTAATATCTAACTAAAATATATTTTTAACAACTAATATATATAATAGAATTAATCAAATTTCCCCAAAATAATGTAATAATTAAAAAATGATGCATAGTCAGCATAATATACTGTACAATATACTTATAATAGAACATAATAAGTTATAAATAATTAAACATCTCTAATGATATGCTCAACAAACTAATTATATAAAGGCTAAGAGTTTAAATGCTTACAAACCGTTTCATGTTATCGTGATTACCCCATCCTTGAGTAAAAAACTTTGATAACAGTATATTGCGATAAATCGCGTCTAATTTACTTATTGGCGACATTTTTTTAATTATATCAATTATAACAAAACTTATATTAATAAATAATTCATAAAATAAATATAGTAAAGTGTTAATATAAAGGTATCACAATTAAACTATTTGTACGAAATTTTTAAATTGTTTTGTTCACTTTAAAAATAGTGATCACTGATTGAAAACAAGGTTCAGTCACAGTCACGTACGCTTACGACTCACGAGTCAGTAAACATATGTAATCCCAGTTATGGCCAAACGTCAACACCAGTGGGGGTTTCATAAATTAAAATATCAAAATTACAAGTCAAAGTGCATCTGATATTTAATTATTTAATAAATTTTATATTTTTGTGAAAAATATGCTGCAACTTATATGAATTTAAATATAATATTTAAACTACAAAATTCTATATCTATAATTTTCCATTGGTTGTCAGCGAACCCCCACCACCGCTATTGAATAACCAGTAATACATGTTTTAAAGGGGAGGTATAATGACGCAAACGTAACGTTTGTGAAACACACCCACACATTAATGGTTAGCGAGTGAACTGCGCAACGCTTGCTTTGTTTATATTTTCAAATATATCTATTTATAACGCAAAGTAAGCGTATTAACGTATTACTCGTACTACTGTACCATACGATTACTATAGCAAACTTATTATTTGTTTTCGTTCTCATTTTGAGTTATCGCACGCAAACAACTATCAAATGTCTCAAACGGAATCGTCAAACCATGAATCAACAATTCGTTACGAAATCTCGAAACCATACGGCAGTATCGGAATGCGTACCACAGAAGGACAGCGAGTGCTGAAGGCATTGCATATATTGCAGCAAAAGCTGAATTCCCGTGCGATTGGCGACAAAAAATCGGTGATCAAACTGAAATCAAATATCAGTATGAATGCGAGCGGTGATCACATATGCAATACGAGTCGCATTAAATTAAATAAATCAACCAATACTTGCGGTATTGATGGCGAAAGAGTGAATAATAGCGGAAAATTAATCGAAAAACGGTTAGAAATGATTGAAAAACAATTGGAAAGTATTTCGCATTTGGTTACGAATAACACGCAAAAACAAGTGAACAATCCATACCCCACTCCATCCCCATCTGTCGCTTCTTCCAAAGATGAACGACAAACGGCCCAAACATTAACAGTGAATTATCATAAATATGTGGATAATAGCGCCCAAACAACTGATCAAAACGCTATTAAAACAAATCACATCGCAATAACTAAATCAAAATCAACGGAATATATCGACAAAGCGGTTCCAACCAAACATTATCACATCAGTTCTAAAGATATTCCTTTTATTCTCGGAACTGTAATCAATATCTACTCCATGTTATGATTTATTTTTTATTAATTATATTTTGTTCACAAATACAGTGTTCGAAAAGCCATTCAGTGATAGCGAAAAAGCAATTATTATTATCGAAACTGAAACAACACAATAAGTTATGCGATCAAAAACCAGCGCGAAAAATGTTAAACGATAATGTTAGGACCAATGCGATCGATCACGAAATAAAAGAACTTTTATACGATCTTCAAGAGGAACACAACTATATATGCGAGTATGTATGCGTTCCAATGGATTTAACAGATTTTTTTTTTGGTTGCGAATAACATTTAATATGGGTTTGTATTGTTTATCGATTTAATTTCTATTATAGCGAAATACAGCACATGACCAAACAAATGGAAGCCATCGCTGACTTGCAAAGGAAAGCCGAATTTCAGCGAGAATTATATTTCCTGTCGCGACGTATTATCGCGAAAAAGAAACAGATCAATGAATTACAGCAATTGCATTCAATGATCATGAAAAATACGTCCAAACACAACACATGTTCCGAACAAATAAAGGATAACATTGTTACGAAAAAAGAAATGAGGAAATGGTTAAGCGCCGAGAAGTTATCGAAATGATCTGAATTGTACACCAATTTTATTTATTTTTAATATAATTTTTATACTGACATTATAGTAACGTTTCATTTTTATAACAACAATCTTTATATTGCAATAAAATTTTTATACACTTATGTTGAATCGCGAAGTAATCTTTAAAAAATTCAAGATCTAATGAAATTTTTAGCTCACTTTTTTACAAAGTAGAGCTTATGGATTTGACTATGTCTGTCCATCCGTCCGTCTGTATGTTCGCAATCTTGAATTAATAAAAGGATTTTACATATTTGTTACATATTAATAAAGCGGTTTTGAATTTTACCATATCTTGTCTTTAAAACTAGTATATTTCAAAAAAGTGAGCTCTCTATGAATGTGTGGCTTTTGTTTATACTAGATTTAAACCACGTTATAAATAGTGTGTCACAATAAGTTACCAATAAATTTATTGTGACAATAATTAAAAACATGTGAACATGAAGACACTGCTCGAGATAATAACGATCTATACGTACTTACGAGTAAATAATCGTAGTGTTTAAGAAATGTTTGTTTCTATCGCTATCATCCATCAAAAAATTAGTATGAAAATATAAGTCATATTTATTTGTAATAGTTATTCCAGTAATTAACAAAATTTAAAATTATATTTTAGTTATGCATTTAAATTATAAACTATTCTATTAAATATTTCTTTGTTTAATCGAAAATTCCCTTTTTTGTGATAACATTGGGAAACACAGCGCCATTAAAACGGAACTTTCCAATACTATATGTTGGTTTGATTTGTTCGTCATAAGCATAAACATGCATAAATCAGATTATTTCCAAATCCAATAAAACTATCGTTTCATTCATCGTTTTTTGCTACAAATTAAAAATTTAATCGAAAATAAGTAATCAAATAATTGGTTGAAATTAAAAATTTGAAATGTAATGACAGTTAAGGATGGGTCCAATGAATTGATTTCATTGGCACCGAAGGCACTTCAAAAACAATTAGTTTTCCTCATTAAAGCATTCACTCATTACTAATAATTCAGTTAAGGAGTGCCAAGAATATGAGGATTTATTAATCTATAGTATAAATTTATATGCTTACCGAACATATTGAAAACCATTCGCAAAATACAATGTTTTTCGTCGATTCTAAACGTTTAAAAACAATGAATATTTCGTAAAAATGGCGCTCGAAATGAACAAAAATAATTAAATGATTAGTTTATAAATCAGAATTAGTAAACACTCATCAAAATGTTTTATGAAGGATCTATTGGAGTATATATACAATTAATCATCATTTTGTTTATACATTTATTCAATCTATAAACGAAAATCATAGCTTTTTACGCGTTAAAACTTCTATCATTTGTTGGCATAAATAGCATCGAATTTAGGCAATCATTTTATAATTTGATGGTAAAATTTTATTTAGTTTGCTGACAATTAGATATTTAATTAAGGAAATTCGTGGAAATAATGTATTATAAGCAGAAAAGCAATGATTTTCACTATGAATGGAATAATCGTTCAAATCATGTCAATTTTAAGCCCAAATATTAATCATCATAAGTATACTTATGAGCTGTTTTAAAATCAATTTAAAATAAACATGTTTTGATAACTAGTTAATAAATGTATAATAATTATTGAATAAAAAATGAATAAACTTACCATTTGATTTGATTTAAATGGATACACGCTTGTATGTATATGTGGACACATTAACAAAACCACACCAAACCGTTAATGAAACGGAAATAGAAAGCGTTGATAGAGAACGCGTGCGTACATTCTAGCAAATTCTCAGAGTATCGCGACTAACCTAGAAGTTCAATACTGTATACTATACAGTATATAGTATAGTAGGTACAGTGTATAGTACCTACTATACACTGTATAGTCTAACCAAATACTATAAAACTAATCACTAGTGCTGCAGCAGTGAAGTATTTGCCAAATATTTTCATTCATTACGGTAACTTAACTTGAAATACGCATTATAATAATACTATTGTGAGTATAAATTAGATGACTTGAAATGTCAGACGAAAACAATATTAATTCGAATTCATCGGAAGATGGGACACAACCACAAACACAACCACAACCTCATGATATGCAAGGATTACTTCGACTTTGCATGTCAACCACACCACAGCTATTCGAACGCAGCAATAACTCGATGAGCGAAGAACGCGCGCAATGGCTCAGTGAAGCGCTTAATGGTTTGACCACAGATCATATTAAGGCAATGTCCGAACGTATCGATACCATCAAAGAAGCCATCAAATCATTGGAATCCGATAATGGTTTAATATCTTACGAAACGGTTAGCGATATCGAGTTAGCGATCGATTGGTTAATTGATTACACCGGAAATATGGATATCGCCAATGATTTCCACAAAATCGGTGGTTTCGACATATTCGCGCCACTTCTGGGCTCGTCGTCGCACGAACTTAAACTGATTGCTTGCGATCTGCTGTCAGAAGTGGTGCAGAATCACAGCAACTGTCAAAGGGTTGCGTTAAGTTACGGTTTATTACCGATTTTAGTTCATTTACTCGACGACGACGCCAACGAAAACGTGAGAATCAAAGCGCTTTATGCCATTTCGTGCATAATTCGCGACAATAGCGAAGCGCAGAATGAATTTGACGCCAAATTGGATGGTTTCTCAGTGCTTCTGCGAGCCATGCAATCGAGTTCTTCGTCGCACGACAGCAAACTGAGGATCAAAGCGTCGTTCTTGATATCGTCGTTATGTCGAAAACACTTACCATTTTTGGACACCATCTATAAAATGGGTTTCATCGATATGATGGTAGCGCTTCTGCACACCGAACACGACTCCAGTCACGAACACATCTTAGCATCGCTTTACGCGTTGGCGTCTCAACACCAACCGTCCAAAATCGATTGTCAAAGAAATAATTTGGGTTTAGAGGGTTTACTCAACCAACGAATCGAGTTTTTAGAGGATAAGAGCGAGTTCTTGGAAGAACTCGAATATTGTAAAAGTTTATTAGAATTATGTTTTAATCAAAGCGACGATTTTCCAGAAAGTGAGAGATAATTTATGTATTATGTATAATACGGTTTAAACATAAGTGTAACATAGACCTGATTTTAATTTAAAATAATTTAACATGTATTTGTAAGTTGAAAATAATAAATTTTTTTAAAAAATAATATTCGTTTTATTGTTTCTTAAAAAAGCCAAGATTGAAGATTAAACGGGTAAATTTAGTTTATGACATTGTAAATGTGTTGATGGCAAACGAATACTGAGCTGCACGGGATCTATAAGAATGTGCGATGGTATGTCTGTTTGCGATACATCGCTCTCTTTAGTTGAATATTCTCGCAATATATTATTAGATCCAACCTTAATCATAATAAACACATAAAATTTACGGAAAACGAATGTTACTACTAAGCAGTGTCTGTTAAGATAAAATACCTCGTAGTAAAATCTGGTGTCATTTAATCGAACCAACACGTTATCGATGCGTAAAAAATAACGCAATAAAACATAAAATGAACTCTTCATTACGCGCTATAAAACAATCTAAAGTCACAAAATGGCTTATAGATTATACGCTTAATAAAAAATTACAATCTTAACGGAACATTGAACCACTCCATGATCAGCCAATTCATCCTCAAAAAGGTGAATGTCATCGTAGAATAAGATATCTTCTTTGGTTTTTAACTTTTCGATATCAATTCGTTGGTTAGTGTCGGAAACGTCAAACGTAACCGAATCACTATTGCTAAACATGGAACCCTTATAATCCGAAGTGAATGTCCAATCAAATGGTTTCTTAAGGATTTTGCTAAACTCGCAGTCAGAACGAGCTTTGAGCCAGTTTTCGGATGCGGCAACTTTTATATGTGTGGGTAACTCTCGTTTCACAACTTTAAGCGCGTCCAAACAATTAAACTCGAGTCCAAATCCATTTTTATGCTCGATTCGTAAGCTGTTATTGGCGTAAGTCATGTCTGGCATGTGAGGCATCGATAGGATGTGCTCATAACTACGGTATACATGTATATTTGGAATTATTAAATTTAAATGTCAACGGAATAATACAACAAATACTTTCATATCGTATTATTACCGGCAAAATAAGCAAATATTATTCAAATCGATTTGGTTTGCGTCCGCTTTATTGTTATCGCACACGAATGGCGAAACGCACTTCGACTGCAATATATGACTTCTTCGAGATGTGATCACCCAATCATTGTAAACGAACACTTCTTCGTGAATATTATTGATGTCCGAACTTTTAACCGACGCTGACATCGTGGCTACCAATCAATAGTTCGGTTTAATAAACAAAAACAGATATTCAACAACAAAGTTGCAAATTCCCAACTAATTCAATAGAAGTAATTTATGGGTTTATGTTTGGTTTGTTTAGACATTTATTTGTATGGATAGACCCAATCTGAGTGTACATATCCACGATAAATAGCGACATCTAATTTAACGTAACTATAAAATTATATTAATTTGGATACAAATGTTGTTATTCACGCAATTCTTCAATTCTCTGGAGTATTCTTTCAAATAAAATTTTCAAATCAATTTACATAAATGTAAAAACTAAATAATTAAAATGGATTTTTTAGAATTCCTTAAGTTATTACGGATTTTGTTAAAAGTTGCTAATATTTGTGATTTATTGTGGTTGTAAAATAAACAATGAATTTCTACGTTTTAATCAATATAATACTATTTAAATATACAGTGGTATCTTTAGTAATAGAAATTCCAAAGTAAGCCATTTAATTGTTTGAATTTAATTTTGCGTATATGTTTAATAATTGCGTAAATAATACTTTAAAACATTAAATATATTAATTATAAACATTATATGAAGTTTTGATTTTTAATTCATATAAAAAATTCAGATTATAATTTACTGGTAATTACTTAACAGTAATGTATATAATGAGTAGAGAGTCAAAATAATAGCATTTATAGCATACAAAATAGCGCTATAAATAGCATTAATAAATGAACAAAATAGCACTTAAAAATAGCATTTATAATTTTTTAAAAACTA
>JAQIXJ010000643.1:0-29597 GCA_034700185.1 Phthiracarus laevigatus
GTATTTGTTTTTCTATTATATCTTAATGATGGCAGTGTTGTAATTTCTATGTCTTTGTTTTTTATCAAATAATTATCTTCAAAGTGAACAGCAATACTTTCGTTAATTGCCTCCATCAAAGACTCTTTATTATAATTATTTCTACGTATCTGTGCATTTTCAATAATACTTTGTCTTATTCCATGTGGATGAGTAGGTAGAAAATACAAAACAAATATTGATTGTGTTGTAATAATGTTAAACCACGTTTTTGAAAATGAAATTTCTGATAATCCGATTTCCCATGTAGCATTTCCTAAATTGATAGTTTCAGATAGCTCTGTATTAAAAAAGACATCTGAATCTCGTTTCAATTTACATGGAAGTGTTAAATAAAATGAATTCATTGTTACAGCTTATAGTCTCACATCAGTATTATCTACTCAAGAGTTGTATGTAGAAGGATAAACTAAACACTTGACATAAATTTGTTTTTTACCGTAAAACATTCTTCTTCTTATTACTTTCTCTATCCTATATATGTTATCCTTGATTTTTTGTAGCTGTTCTGGATAAAAACGTTGTGAAGAATCATCTGAAATTGTGTATACAGGTTTATGTGTTCTTTTGTAAATTGATTTCACTTTATATATTTGATCAGTCCAATTAGGGTAATATGCTTTGTCAAATGGAGAAAGTTCATACTTTTTTCTAACTATGTCTTGTGGTTTAAGATTAGCTATAGCTTTTTTTCTTTTTAGTTCGTTCATAGATTTAACTCCATACAAATTAAAAAAGACACTATATCTATTATCTTTATTCACACTCACAGGATTCATTTTAATTGACCTATGGTAAGTATTGTTGTATGCGGATACCAAATCGTTTAAAACATCTACATATCTGCGTGTCCCTTCAGATGTTAAAAATTTAAACATCCGAGATTTTAAAGTTCTATTAAAACTTTCGACAACTGCACATTTGATATCTTTGTTTTTACTTGTGAAATATTTTACATTTTCATTCTCCATAAAGTTTTTAAATTGTTGATTAACAAATTCTTTTCCCATAACAGTTCATAAGTATTTTGGTTTTTTTTATGAAAATTTGTTTAATTGCTTTGATAATAGATAAACCTGAATTATTTTTAAGTGGAAACGCCCATGCATATTTCGAAAATACATCAATAACTGTTAGAAGGTATCTATTTTGTTGATTTATTGATGCAAACTCTTACATGTCTACTAGATCTGCTTCCCATTGATCCTCTATACATCTCACTAAAATTCTATTACGTTGAAATTTTTTTCTCACATTTTTATGTAACGTATAAGTGAATTGACCAGAAAGCCAGTCTTTGACAAATCTGAGTGTTATATTTTTTTCAATCTTCTTAGCTGCATTATACAAATTGATAGCACTTGAAAAACTACCAGGATTTTTTGGATCATAATAAAATTTTGTTAGCGTATTATCGTAGTTAATGTTCATTTTGATTATCTTCTAAACTCTCATTTGGAATAATCCAATTAGCGTGTTTTTTACGTTTTAGCTCAACATCATTTTCTTCTTCCTCTAAAACTTCTGTCATGTGTTTTTTTCTGCTCTTTATAAGTGGAGTTGTGTCCATTTTACGAGTATTAATTGGTGGTTGGAAAAAAATATAATAGGTTCTGATACTTCTGATTTAATTTGTTTTTGATACATATGTATCAACTTAAGTTTTACTTTTTCATTTTCATGTGCTTTGCTATCAGCCATCATGAACTCAGTCATATGATTCCAGCATGGTTCTAAAACATAAAAATAGATACAGTTTAACATACTTACCAATGCAATAATATTAAATTTAGATAGTAAGTAAAAAATAGAAATGACAAGGAAGTAATTTTTTTAAAATTATTATTTCTTAAATTATCTTAGTGTTAAAGCTTATACTCGTTATTAAATTACATTTGGGTCACAAAATTCGTATATAAGAGAGCTAAAATCTCACAGAAAGCATCAGTTCTTCATGAACACAAGTACAAACAACTTGGATTGGAAATAAGTAGTGTCTCATCTCAACTCTAAACTTTACTCGACTCTGGATTGGTTATCTCAAAGTACTGTCTCATCTCAACTCTAAACAGTACTCAACACTTAATTTTCATTGGCTTGTAGTCTCTTATCTCAACTCTTAAGACTACTCAACTTTGGTTCAACTTTCTTTAGTACTGTCTTGTCTCAACTCGTAAACAGTACTCTGCAAACATTTTTATCACTTGGTTTGTGTCTTGCAACGAACTCAACATTAAAATTTGAACGTCATAAACTTAATGGTAAGTCTAAGATATAGTTAACTTAAATACAATTTATCAATTTTTCAAATCTTTTTTTTATCTGACTTTGCAAAATTCAGATATATGGATTTGGGTATGTCCGTCTGTCCGTCCGTCTGTCCGTCTATGCACACTCTTATTCTAATAAAATGATTTTGATCTTTACTTTAATAAAGGGATTTTGATCTTTACTTTAATAAAGGGATTTTACCAATTTCTTATTCTAATTAAGGGAATTTATCGATTTCTTATTCTAATAAAGGGATTTTGACCTATTTCTTATTCTAATTAAAGGAAATTACCGATTTCTTATGTTAATTAAGGGATTTTTAGGTTAATAAGCTTAACTAACTTGTGTCAAAATGAACAAAAGTATTCTCAAAATTGTTATTAAAAGTGTAAAAAATAGCCAAAATCGTGCCAAATTAGGCAAATAATTGGCAAAAATAAGATTTTATTTTCAGTGGCATCTGCCGATATTTGATTTAAAAAAGTAATTTCTAGCTTCAAAACGACAAAAAAGGCCAAAATTCTGGAAAAATGTGGAAAATTAAGTAAAAAAGACCAAAATTATAAATATAATGTGTGGCATCTGCCGCTATTAGCTGTAAAAATGGAAATTTCTGTCTCAAAATAAACAAAAATCTGGTTAAAACAGGCAAACATTGTAAGAAATGGCCTAATCTTATGTTAAAAAATCAATGCATCTGCCACATTTTAGCGGTATTTAATTGATTTTTATGCTGAAAATGGTTCAAAACGTAGGTTTAAAGAGTCAAAATTAATGATGAAATAAGTAAATATAATTCAAAACTTAATTGGCATCTGCCGCTAATGGAGCTGGTATATTATAGAACACGAAATAATGAAATGGTTAGCGAGAGAACGGATTGAGCGAGCGACCATATACTAACTAAATCTAACTTTGCAAAGTCAGATATTATGACCGTTTCGAGCTTGTTTAGTTTGTTTTTACTGATTTCTCTATTTCTTAATTTAATTTTCTTTCTATTCTATAATTAATTTTAATCGATTTAGGAAATTTTTACATATTTTGCAGCTAATCAATTTAAATAATCAATAAAGTTAAAATAAAATTTTGTATGAGAAATTCTTGTTATATTACAAAAATATTTTTAAAACAAGAATGAACATTAGTAATGCAATTACTTTGACTTTAAATCTATTGTTGGTTTACATTATTGACTTATATTTTTAAATAAACAAAACTTTTTAGCTCACTTTGAAAAAGTCAGCTATTATATTTGGGATGTCCGTTCGTCCGTCCGTCCGTCCGTCTGTGGACTCTTATGTGAAGTCCCTTTGGCTGGTACAACTTAGTAATATCCGACCAAAAGGTTAAATAACAAAAGTGTAGATTAAAATCGGTTAGATTTTACCTATGCATGCATTAACCTAACAAAAGTGAGCTCTCTATGAATGTTCCGTTCTTGTTTTATTATTGTTTCTATAAAAAATTATTGTTCTTTAAAGCATTGTTATAAATAGTACTTCTGTGAGTGTTAAGCTTATTTTTATTCATTCTTAGTTTAGCTGTAGACGATGTAACATCAAAATTGTATAATAGATACAATTAGGCGCTTTTCATAACGTGTTTATGTATAATTAGTAAGACGCTTGACACCAAATTTACTCATAATTGCCCGATTTTAATCACTTTTGAACATATTTTGTGTCAGTTTTGATCAAATTTGTCCCATATTTTGGTCATTTTTAACAAATTTAAGCCAATTTTGCCTAATAATTAGTCATTTTTAATCAAATTTGTCCCTATTTAAGCTAATTTTGGCACATTTTGACTCAGTTTTGGCACAATGACGTCACACTAAGTTGAGACAGAACAGCATCAGATTGATCCCGAAACCCATCTGACATATCCAGAACCACCCCGGATTGATCCTGAATCCTATATGACTAACAGCATTACATATATATAAAAAACAACTAGTTCTGAAAACAACTGTAAAGTTATCAGTTCTGTTTGCTATCACTATGTGGCGAGTTTAACATTTTTTCAAGTATTATGAACGTTAACAAAATTTTGTTTAACCATATAACAATTCGGAAAAAATAATTCAAATATAACAAATAATTCAACTAAGAATTCGTGGTCAACATATTTTTTACAATAATAGAAATTAACTGTTTATTTTTGTCTACTCATTTATTTATTTAACGTTTTTTTCTTTCATATTTATTTTTTTTTGATTTTATACTTTTATTTCTTTTTGTGTATAATAGAATTTATAACTGATTTGTTTCTTATCCTATTATGGTTTTAAAAGAAATAAAATTATATTATGAATAAATATTATTGAAAAACTTATGATTTCAATGTTATATAATTAGCTCGATTGCATTAGTCCTCAGCTTAGCTTAATTGCCTTTATAAACATTTTAACGTCAAAATGTTTAAGCATTAAATAATGTAAAATTAATTATTTTCTTTTTATTTATGCACAAAAAAGACAAGTATTACAACATTTAAACTAGACTAGTAAACGGGTACCCCAATGTCGGGTCCGAATCGGGCCGGGTTCGGGCTCAAACTATTTGCGGGTTTTAAAATTTATATTACAAAACCCGACTATTATAAAAAATACAAAGAAATAATCAAAAATTTATGAAAACTTTTGCCATTTTTAAAAATACAACTTTGTTTATACTAAATAACAAATATTAGTTGTAAAACTACTAAAATATTTATTTTATTTGGAATTTTTTTGCAAAAAATTATTGACATTTGCTTAAGTTGGATTAACGGGCCGGGTCGGGTCGGTTCGGGTTCAACAGTCTCGGGCACGGTTCGGGTCGGGTTCAAACCTGTCGCGTACGGGTCGGGTCGGGTTTCTAAATTGCTATCGATTTAATAGTCTAATTTAAACATTAAACAAATTATAAATACACCTAAACATTTTAAACTGATAATGGCAACTCAAACAGTTTATCAAAAAAAATTTATAGAAACTGTAATTGATGCAATTTTGTTCATTAAAATCTATGGTGTAAATGTTTCCATACATAGTATTGGGAAAGAAAACCAACGGCCAATTTTTAGTAAATAGGAAGACCCTTATATTGAGAGCATTATTGGTATTGTACATGTAGCACTTTTCATTACAAACTGGAAAAATTGCTTAACAAATATTAACTTAAAAATGAAAACATAAATCTATAAAAGGATGTTAAAATACTCTCATTATTTTGAAATAAGTAGAAACAATACATCGATAATGCCCAAGATCAGGGCAAAAATGAATAATAATACCTGTATCGAGATGCCATGTACGTTGATGACTTGACAAATAGTCCAAAAGATTGTGATGAACATTTTTTTCAGTGCTGCTATAATATAATTTATAAAACGCATTAAAATGAACAAAAAATCCAATAAGAAGTTAATAAATATTTTTTTAATAATTTTAAAATTATTTAAAACTCAATTATTTATATGGCTTTGTCAATTTGTCAGAAATATGTTGGTTTATTCATCCATACGTCTTTCAGCCTGTCTGTGCACACTATTATGATATTTAAGGGATTTTGATCTTTTCTCTATGAAAAGGATTTTACAAACATCTTATGTTAATAGTCATTTTACAAATTTTATAGTTTAGAAAAGTAATTTTGACCTATTCCAAATGCTTTTAAAGGCATTTTAAATACAAAAAATAATAACAATAATTCCAAAAGTGTTCTCAAATTTGGTATTTAAGGGTCTTAAACTGCCCCAAATTCCGGTAAAATAGTTAAAATCACATTAAATTGGCCTAAATAATAATAAGATTGGTTTGAGCTTAGCAAAATTTTTAATCGAGAAACAATGTTTTTTTAATTAGAAACTTAAGAACGTATTGTTAGATAGTCTCGATAAAATAATTAATTTTATTTTTAAAACAGTTTTTATTAATTTAATCCATTAAAAATAAATTTATATGTCAAGACTGCCATAAAAAATATAAAATGGGAAAAAGGCAAACCTTTCTGAAAAAATTATATATTAGTGATAAAATCTAGAAAATGTAAAAAAGTTTAAAACGTTAAAAAAATCATAAAACTCAGAAACAAACAAAATTCTTGAGGAATGTCAAAATAAATTCAAAATATTAACGATAAATTTATATAAAGCTAACATTTTTATAGTATATCTAAGCTACTATGTTTATTTAGAGAATACTTTAAATATACTGTTTTCAACCAAATCTAAATAAACTTATTAACAAAGCGTGCTACTTTTAATGGTCGAGCTAGTATAGATACAAAAACGAAGGGACAGTATTTAAAGCATAGGCTCGTGTTTTTTTTGGAAAAAAGTGAACTGAGAGTCTTAATAGTAAAAAATAACAAATTATAGAGAAAAAAGTATACGCTGTTACTGACATTGCGAGTGCAATTTCTGACATTCAAAGAAAGCTAAAAAGCATTTATAGAAGAATTAATAGAAACTACTGCGATACTACATAAAGGTTTGTATTGTTGGAAAAACTTTATTTTTAAACTCTTACAATTAATCCGATAACAATAATATTCGTTAGGTTAAATTGCATTTTTTATCTGACTTTGACAGATATATGGATTTGGGTATGTCCGTCTGTCTGTCCGTCGGTCTGTCTGGTATGCACACTCTTATACTAAATAAGGGATTTTGATCTTTACTCTAATAAAGGGATTTTCCCAATTTCTTATTCTAATTAAGGGAATTTATCGATTTCTTATTCTAATAAAGACATTTAACCAATTTCTTATTCTAATTAAGGGAATTTATTTATTTCTTATTCTAATAAAGGGATTTTCAGGTTAACAAGGTTAATAATTGCAATTAACTTCTGTCAAAATGAACAAAAGTATTCTCAAAATTGCTATTAAAAGTGTCAAAAAATGCGCAAAATTGTGTCAAATTAGGCAAATAATTGGCAAAAATTATATTATATCTTTAGTGGCATCTGCCGCTATTTGACCTAAAAAAGTAATTTCTAGCTTTAAAACGGCGAAAAATGCCAAATCACTGGAAAAATGGGCAAAATTAGGCAAAAAAGACAAAAACTAGAAATACAATGTGATTGACATCTGCCGCTGTAAGCTGTTAAAATTGGAAATTTATGTCTCAAAATAAACAAAAATCTGGTTAAAACCTACAAACCTTTTAAGAAATGGCCTAAACTTATGTTAAAAACTCAATGGCATCTGCCACATTTTAGCGGTATTTAATTGATTTATATTCTGAAAATGGTTCAAAACGCAGGTTTAAAGAGTCAAAATTAATGTTTAAATAAGTAAATATAATTCAAAACTTAAGTAGCATCTGCCGCTAACGGGGCTTGTATAAAATGGAAAACGCAATATTGAAATGGTTAACTAGCGAACGGAGAGAGCGAAAAACCATATACTAAACTAAAACTATTTTTACAGTCAGATATTATGACCGTTTTGAGCTTGTTTAAGATTATTTTATGTTAGGTTTTGGTTGATGGTAAGTTTTGATTATTTTCGCTTATTTATAACTAGGTTAAGATTTCAGTTAGGTTCTGGTCATGTTTCGGTCAGGTTAAATTTCTCTTTAGATTCTTAAGGCAATGTATTTAATATTTATTAAAACTTTCTTAAATATTACAGATAAGATATATTTGTTTAACTAATTTTAATGATATAAAAACGCGCGATAAACATATTTCCGTTATAAATTATGTAAGCATCATTATGCGAGTGTTTAAGATATCGAATTTGTTTTTAGAAGTTTCCAAGATAATATTTAAGCAACATTATGTAACATTGAGTAATGTAAAACCGAATTTTCGATTATTTTTCGAAATTAAATACCGCATTCAAAACGTTTAAATGATAATTTTGCTATTTTTAAATAATTATAAAGTTTAAGATTTTAAGTTTACAGTTGCTCATAATAATCTATATTTACAATGAACTGGATTTTTAAATTTGTAAATTAAAGGTAAGCTTATTTTGTTGCATTTATTAAAGTATTTCTCATCTAATTCACCAGAACTTCAGACTTTGGGTAACAAACATGTCAAAAGCTTATATACAAAATAAGACAGCAATTAAAGCTTTCAAAAATTAATCTAAAAATTGCAGTTATAATTGACCAAATGTAAAATTAAAAATATCATTTTTAAGTATTCTTAAATTACAAAATATTTAATATTTAAACTTTCTTTTTTATGAGATTTTTGTACAACTCAAACAGTTTATTTACTACAAGAATTTTATTAACTTATGAAAAAACAGCCATTGAATTTATTGAAGTTTTTTAAAAATTTTAACCTTTAAGGTAGCAAAAACAAATTAGATTTAAACCACACTTTTTCTATTTCGGTAGAACATCATTTGTAAATTTTTAAGCAATAATAATTTCAAAATGCAAATAAAACCATTTATAAATGGAGATACTAAGAATGCAAACTTTGTGACTCGTGCAATTAAAACAAAATTATGCTAATGATTTTTAAATAAAAAAGCTATGCATGCTATTTCTAAGCCTCTTTTAATTATAAACTGTTAAACGGGATGTATTTATATTTACAAAGTTATAATAAATGAAATTATTATGCAAGCGGAAAGAAACACAAAGGATATATTTAATATTTTTTATTTATTTAGTGAAAACTTTCAAATTCATCTGCAAATTTGATAGAATTTTTCAAATAAAGGCTATCTATATAACAATAACTTCACCTCAAAACTTCTTTTCTAAGCAGAAAGTTACAAAAATTATTCAGTAATGGAAGTATTTGTTAACAATAAAACTTTAATATATAGCTTTTTATTAATATTGAACAGGTAAATAAACCTTTTTAATTTTATAAACTCTGTTTTAAAAGTATTAATTTAAATTTACAAAATACTTGTGGGACAGAAAAGATTGGATTTATTTTAATTATTTTTTTCATTCAATCAAACCAACTATTGACTGAAGAGATAACATGTTTTGATAGATGCATGACTTGCTAAATCCCATTCATATTATTTCTGTAAGTTCAACAAAATATTATTTGATTTAATTGTTTCATATTGGAAAAGTTTAATAATTTAATATATAAGTCAATTGATAAAAATATAAAAGTTTTGACATGTTTAAATAGCCTTACATATAATAAACTCAGAATAGATTTCATTGGTAAAAGCTCTTTTTAATTTATATTTTCGTTTTTCCATAAAATTAATAAACCTCAAATTTAATTAATTGAAAAAACAAATTACAATGGATTCTTAAAAAAGCTACATAAATGCTACATTATTATCCTACATTATAATCCTACATTACTAAATAAAAAAAGCTACATCATTATTAATACTTTTACTTAATATTTTAAATTTATATAAAATTCACGTATTTTTATTAAAATACAAAATTTTTACTTTCTACAAAACTTTTGTGAAATTATTTATAGGGAAAGAAAATTAAATTAAATAAAAAACAAGAATGTGCTTTTATAAAGAGATCACATTTTGAATACTTATAATTAGACGGAAAGTTGTAAGAAAAATATGTTTGTACTCTTGAAACCCTTTATGACTTCTGACAACGGGACGGACGAACTGACGGATATACAAACATACAAACGAGGTCAAATCCATAAGCTCGCTTTGTTCAAAAAGTTAGATTAAAAATTTTTTATTCTTATGCCTAAAATTCACTTGCCAAACATTTTTAAATTCAGTTTTTGCATTACATACTACTAAAAACCAAATTTTTTATAAACTGTTTACTAAGAAAAATATTAACAAAGAAAACAAAAGATGTTAAAAATATAAATATGTTCACTTTCAACCAAATGAACAAAAGATTCATTTTGTTATAAGTTCGTTGAGAAAAATTGATATTAAGTTTACAGTTCGTAAATTAACGTTCCAATATTTATTGTTATGTTTTTTAGGTAACATTTTGGATTTTATATTTTGTTTTATAAAAATGCCATATTTTGTCTAAAATAGGTTCGAGCATACATTATAATTATTGGAAAAATAAAACTGTCAAAAATTCTAGTCAAATACTTTGATTTTATACGATAATTAATGAATTAATAATAAGCTTAAAAGATAGAATTAAAAATTTTGTTGCATATATAAGAGTAAATTAAAATAAATAAATTAAATTAAATAAATTTAAATTATCATTTATAATAAATTTCACATTGAATTTTTGTGCAATTTTTTTGTATGTCAGTAAAATGCTGAAAACAGATATATATTTTTGGTTATATTATAAATCGCAACGCAGCTTTTTGTGATTCAGGTTTAATTTTTAAACTAAATTATTCTCTGATATTTAGTTTTAGCTAAATTTGAAATTACGCTTAATTGGTTGGTATGCTAGTTTGTTATTTTGTAAATTTTTATAGATTTTTTCAATTTTTTTTTGTAAATTTCAAATCTTGATTTTTATTTACATAAAGTTTATAATCCTGTTAAATACTATTTAAAATTATCAAAATCAAATATCTGAAAATTGATCTTAAATTCTAAGTTTTGCTTTTGAAATTAATAAAACTATTATTCATAAGGTACAAAATGAGAACTATTCTTCGTTATATTTTTAACAAATAGAAGGACAAAACACTGATAAATTTTAATACTCTTTAATTTAATTTATTGTTGATAAAATACATTTTTCTCATATAATCTTTTAAGTTTTCAAAAAAAATTATCATTGGGTATTTAAAATATCCGAAAATCAAAAATCAATAAATCTATATCTGCTGCTATAAATATTTTTAAAATTTGTACAAGTTTTTAAATTTTAATTAGATTAATAAGTAGTTTGCTCTTCTAAAAAAGTGAGCTATTAATTATGCAGTATTATACTTTAAATATAAGTGACTCCCTTTCACTAGAATTGATTTCAAAATTTCTAGCACTTAGAGTTTATCATGTTATTCTATATTATTTTATAATTAATTTTATTTATCAAATAACGAAATTATTTTTAATTCAATGCGTTTTAAATCTTTTTAAAATTAATTTATTAGTTAAACTGAATATGTGTAAAAGAATAAATAAATAAAATATAAAATAAATGAGATTTATTTTTATCAAAAATAAGTCTATATTATGTTTTGACATAAAAGTATTGTTTCTTAAACATTGAGTTATAACTATTGAAACGATCTAAATATGCTAAAACTATTTAATTATTAACTCTATATTACATTGAAAATCAAGGATAATCACAATTTTAGACAATCAATTAAATTTTAAATTTAATGTTTCTTTCAATTTATAAAAATGTTGGAAATTGATTCAATCTATTTATAATGAAAACAAAATTTTATGTTTAAACAATTTTGATGTTAACTCGTCGACAGATAGACTAAGAATGAATAAAAATATCGTTAATATTCACTGAAGTACTATTTATAACAATGTTTTAAAGAACATAAAAAATTTTAGCGAAACAATAAAAATTTAAAGTTTGTTTGTTTAAAAATAGAAATCAATAATGTAAGCCAACAATAAATTTAAAGTCAAAGTGAGCGCTTTACTAATGTTCATTCTTGTTAACCTTAATACTAGTCTTTATTAATTAATTTTGTTAATTTTGACCCGATTTTTGAACATTGATACCTAAAATAAAAAAAAGTTATTCACAAAAATATTTATTTATTATAAAATTATATAAATTTTTTATAACTCTTATATCATTAAAAATACTTCATTTAAAATTTAATTTTAAATAATGGTTAACAAAAAAATCCACGAGTAAGTTATAATCAGTAGACTTTTTCGGAAATAAAACTTCAAAATTTTGACAAATTCGGACAAAGAATCGATTTTTTAGCTCACTTTTTTAAAAAAGGCGAGTTTATGGATTTTACAATGTCTGTCCGTCTGTCCGTTTCGGTGTCCGCAGTTTCAGATTATTAAAGGAGGTAATAGGATTATCATAGTGAGACTCACTGGGAATAAAAGGAATCAGTTTTGACCAACATTTATGTTTAAAACAGATTACACACACGATATGTCACAACTAGATGGTGATGAGCTATACTTAATGGAAAAAGTGAGCTCTCTATAAATGTTTCGTTCTTGTTTCTGTTACATTTTCGGAACTTTTCGGAAAATTCGCAATAGTTTTTAGTAATAAATTAATAGAAAATAAAATATAATTTTTGTTTATTTAACATACCGATAACAAAACATAAAACTTGACTTAAACGTCAACTTATTATATGTAAGACATAGGGGAAATATGACGTCATAGACTTGTTTTATTTTGCGCTATCGGTAAGACAGTAAGAAAATTATCGAAACAACTAATAATAAACTGCATATTTGTAGGTAATTCAATTATATTTCTTCAATCTGATAAACATTTTACAAATAAACTCTTATTGTATCCAAGATAATCCTTGTTAAACGTCCCGTAATAAAACACTTCGAATTAATATTACACTTTTTCAATTAATTCCATTTTTCGGAGTATATTAGGTATATTTCTGAAATTTTTAAATACACTTTAATTTTTGGAGTTTTCGGACAATTAAATAATTTTAATTTTAATTGAAATAAGTTTTTAATACAAGTATTTAAACATCCGAAAATTAATGTTGATAAAAAAACTAGTATTTCTGATAAAGTCTAGACTCTGGTTATTAGGAAGATAGCTAGCATTAATTCACTCAAATGTTTGAATCTGTTTTGAAAGTCATTAATATCAATACTTATCTAAATAGGAAAATGTCCATCATTATAAAATTTAACTTATTAACTTAAATGTTAAAACTCTATATTGATGTAACCAAATTAATATATGAAAATTTTATTTTTGAAAAGTTTTATAAGACTAAATTAATTTATTTTTTGTTTCCGATTTTTTTTAATTATAATTAAAATACATTTTTGTTAGAAATCTAATAAAGCTTTTACTTTAATTTAAGATTGCAAACATATGGATATTTAAAGACATTCAAATTATATAAATAATTCCCTGAACGAGAGGCGGTTATGTAAATCGGTGAACAGAGACTCTACTTTTTGTCGGTAACATTCAGCTTATATACCACATAAGAATTCCTAAAGAAGTCCACCAGATGTAACCACGCACAATGCAATTGTCCGCCCAAATAATGCTTAACCCCTAAGAGCTATTATCTCATCAATCTTGAGAACTCGCAAACAAACACATTTTAATTTAGTACTTATTGCCATAGAAACAATTCCTACTGATCAATCCCCATTATATCCCAGGAATCTCAAAATTTCCCTAACAAATCACAAAAATCTATCGATGCATAAATACTCTGTGAAGACGAAAAGTTTCACTTTTACACCAGATATCACTTTACATCAATATAGACTTCTCAGGAGATACAACTAATTTAAAGGCACTCTCACATTACCATGCTTTTGTTAGTTTTACAATGGAAGAAACTAAAACTATAAGGATATCCCACATATGATTAACAATAAGCACATCAACATTAGGAACACTGCGTTATGCACAGTCTTACAATAAAATAATTATTTTTCAACAACTAATTCAATAAATAAAAGAACATAAAATTATAAAAAAAAGCTTTAAATAACATTGAAACTCTTTAAATTTCTTGAAAAAAACGATTTAGAACATTTTTTGTACGCTAAGATGTTCGGTTTTAATGTATCCGACTCTCTAACTAATTACATGGACTCTCATTATCTTCTCTTTCGATCCAATGGTTATCATTCGCATTTTATTTTGCTGTTTCTTGTCTTCTTTTTGTTCCACATCGGCTGTGTGCACAGGAAAATCAATGATTTCCTCGTGGATGACTTCAGGCTCTAAGAAGTCTTTAAGATTGTCGTTTCTTTCCTGATAGTGTTTCATTCGACAAACCGAAACCAAATCATACGTGGATCGTCCTATTTACGACTTTATACGGTACTCAAACGTTGAAATCTTTTCGGTTATCTAGACAGGACAATAATAGTTATGTATATGTTTTTCGCTTTTTCCCTTCTTGCGCTTTTGAATGTAAACACGAACGAAAATTCCCAATAAGAATTCCGTCACATGTCTTCTCATATAAGTGAATACCCTGTACTTATCTTGAGAGCTAGTGATATTTGACTTACCGAGTGTTTTTGAGTCATCAACATTTTCGTATTGAACAGTTGTAATTCCAAGACCGATATCGGATGGTAAGAAGTGTTCTCTTAAAAATATTTAATAGAATGATTGATAAACAGAGTATGCTTGTTTTGATGTGTTATATGAGTTTGTTAAGTAGGGTAAAATGATATCACATTTGTCCTGATTACTGTTAACGTACATGTAGTTGATAGTAGCCATTGTTTTATTGAGTCCTTTTGTCAAACTGTTACATTCTGGATTAAAACTGGTTGTCTTTATGTTTTTGGTCGATACTATTCTGTAGAGTTCCTTAGAAAGCTTAGAGAGGAATGCTTTTCTCCGGTCGCTCAGCAACTTCCTTGGAGCTCCAAATACTAAATCTATCTATTCTACGACGAACGCTAAATTTCCAATAACGTATGATTCTTGCTTGCCTTCGTTATAGTGTATTCAGTAAGTAAATCAGTAGCAACGAATATGTATTTGTTTTCTTGCGCACTCATGGGAAGCAGAAAAAAATATTTATCAAAATCATGTCGAACGGTTCACTCACAGTGATAGGTCGGAAGAGTTCTTCTTACAATGGGGGAGCATTCCTGGATTGGCAACTCTTACAGGCTTTCACATACTTCTTAACGTCGGAATTAATTGTGAGCCAGTAAAATCTTATTTTTATTTTATCCAATGACTTCACAAAGGTGAGCTACTAGGAGATCGTTATGGTACGCATACAGAATCTTGCCAAACAATCATTTCAGAACAGATAACAACAGTTTAGATTTTTCGTTTGTAACCGCTTTATGGCAAAAATTCTTGTCTATAATGGTGAATTCTGAAATCTCGTGAAATCCTAAATAACTTGTTTTGTTTTCATCAATTATGCCGCCAAAGAATTCACCAATTCTCTGTTCTCCTTTAATCTCAGTGTTTCATCAATTGAAATAGTCAAACACACTTCTTTGCCTGCAGGGACTTGTACGGAAGAATACATGGATATACAGTCAGCATCCTTATGCGTTTTGCCAGATCGATATAAAAATTCGTAATCGTAATCCAAGAGTTTTAAAGCAAATCTCATCAGCCTTAGCGGTTGCTTTCACTTCGACTTTGTCCAGCACAAAAAACAATGATCTAACTCAATTATAAAATGTTAGTGACCCTAATATTGCTTGAAATTGTTTGTCGCGACGACAAACGCCAAGAAATCGGATTTTGTGCTGTTGTTACGTTTCAACTGAGTCGGAAGGGGAGGATCATGATAACCGCACCCTGCAGAGAGTGTAAAAAAAGATGGTTTTAAATACAGTTAAGAGCTATTAATTATAAAACTTCCCTTTTTTGTTATTTTTAATTATGTTAAATCATAAAAGCTTAAAAGAAATACTTTTACTAAAAAGACATGTGTAGAGAATTAAGATGGTTGTTATTCAAGTATTTGAACCATGTGATTAACGGTATGGATGGACTAGTGTAACGATTACACAAAGAAGGTTGTTCAAAAATTCTAATTCAAAAACTAATTAGCCTTTTAATGGCAATTGTAATACGATATTTCATGCACAGCTCCGATTTTATAATTAAAAGGGATCAATTGATAGTAAAGCTTTAATATTGGATAAGTAATTTATAATTTATTTACTTTAACAAATGTTCAAAATAATTTAGATCATAATTTTAGTAGGGATGTGTTATCTACGCCACTTAATAAGTTAAAAGTTTGGATTGAGTTTAGACAAAAAATATATAAACGCGACCATCCGTATTATTATTTAAGGAAGTATTAAGCAGGTGGCAACGTAACAACTAAAAAAATGTGTAAAAGAAAATAATATAATACTTTAGAAATAATTGAGAAAAATTGGCTAGTATTACTTCTTGGATAAAAAAAAATCTGAAAAATCCGATTATTTATTCGCAATATAATTAGTTTTGTGCCAATAAAAGCAAACGTTTTAACTTAATAAAAATTAGTAAATAGTTACTGTATTAATAAAAAAAACTTGAATTTAAGTGTTTTCCTGTTTGATTACAAGATTGCAATTCATTTCTTCATCTTTCATAATTTTCTTCCCACTCCTCACATGCCTGTTCTTTGCTCTTCCAATCACTTTTAGCAAAGCAATTTCTTTCAATAAGTCCTTTATCGCTACACTAACCGCATTGTAATTTATTCGTATTTTTTTTATTTTTATTTTGCCACTTGTTTTGATATTTTGATTGAGCTTATTCTTTTTCTGTCGCTCACGCATTGCGCTGTTGATATTCCAGTTTTCAACATGAATGATAAAATGGAAAGTTTCTTTCAACTATTGCCTGCGTTTTCGTATCTAACTTTTCAACCAAATATTTCCGATACATAGATTCATCGGAATCTGCATAAAGTTCCATAAGTATGTTATTAGCATCGATGAATTCCTTTGTTGAGCTATAGTTATCGCGATCTCATTTTTTAACTTGGCTTAGCGCCGCAGTTTTTGAAGACTTTGAGGTAAACTTGTCAACAATAGCTTGTTTATAAGTGTCTCAGACAAACAATTCTCGTTATTAAATTTCCTATATGAATCAGTTGTGTTTAAATGCATTATTCAGCCTAACATGTCTTTGTCTATTTTTCGGCCAATTATTACAAATCACATGGTGATCAAAATGTTCGATCCAAATGTTTTGCGTTTTTTCATGATTGGAATAAGCTAATGCTTTTAAGGCTATCATTACTATTCGACATTATTTTTACTGTGTCCACAAATGATTGACTCATAGATGCAAACGCAATCTCTCTAATAATTTTAAAATATTCTCTTGTCTAATAAAAGCAGCACCAGGAGTGCATTTACCAAAATAATCGTATGAACTTTAACTAACTCTATCGGTTTGATAAAAATTTTCTCTTATAATCTATCGTATTTATTCGATAGTAATAATTTTTTAAACATTGTTTAAAAGATGTTTTAAAGCCATTTATTTTTTAAAAACCGAATATATATTACTTTGTATTTTTTTCGTATTAAAATTCTAAACGATGTTTACGTAATTAAATTATTTATGTTTATACTAAACATTTTTACAAAATTTCTATCAAGAATTTTCAACAAATTTGCAAACTTACAAACTGTAAATCAAAATCTAACATTTTATTCAAACTTATTATTAATTAATAAATTATTAAAATTGGTTATCATTTCTGCTATTTTACCCCAAAGAAAATCATTTATAAGAAACTTCCACTTTTTATAAATAGGGACTATACAGTCTAATTTTTGTATCTAAAAGTATAAACACCAAACCTTTGGCTGTAAAAACTTTTAAAAACTAGAAAATATTGAGATATATTCACTATAACAACATTTATATAATTTTTGATCATAGGTTTATACGATACATAAAAGGCCTCAAAAGACAACGTGTAAAATATATCAATAAAATCATATCTTACAAGTCAATTGAAATTAATATTAAATAAGGATGTTGTTAGTTTGTAAAATACATTGATAAAGAATGAAATATTCCTTTATATGAAAAATTTATCGAGAGCGAGAACATTCCGAAAGAAAGACTGTTTTATTTATTATAAGTTTTACGAAATGGATAGATATTAATAATACAGTTTGCAAATTTGCAGACTGATAAGAATTTTTGTCAAACCGTTAAGTAAAAGCAAACAATCTTGATTTATTTAAAACTATGTAGAACAAGAACCAAACATTCATAGAGAGCTCACTTTTAATACGGTATTTGCAATTTTTTGCAAAATTTGCAAAATAAAAGCGACTTTGAAGAAGAGGTGTGGTTTATATTTTCCTTGATAATCATAAGGCTGCGAACATACAGACGAACAGAAGAACGGACGGACAAACGGACATGGTAAAATGCATAAGCTTCACTTTTTATTCTTAAAGTGAGCTAAAAAATATCAAGTATAAAAATATTAAAAGATATGTTTTATAATAATTATGGCTTTTTAACATCCATTAAAAATTTTAATTATATTTTTCAAGTCTAATACTATCGAGTCAGTTTTATAAAATGAAATAGAGTTTTCCGATCATCTTTAAAGATAGTTGGAGTTCATATGAATATTAGGCTAAACTCCTGTTGAACTTTAAAGACACGAGCAAATACTTTAATCAAAGTAAATATCATCTTTCAATTCAAGAAAGTTTTAAATACTGTACTTAAGGCTTAAATACAAAATATTTATAATAAATTACAGAAACAATTTATCTGTCAAACATGATATATAATCCTTTCAAACTAAGATTATGCCTATTTCGCGGCTGATTATCCATAAAACTGGAGCAGATGCCTCAATAATTTTACCTTAGTTTGATTTACCATAATTTTAATGTTTTGGTTAGATTTGTGTATTTTTTATCTGACTTTTTAGAGTGATATATGGATTTGACTATTCTGTCTGTCTATCTGTCCTTACGTCCGTCTGTCCGTCTGTCCGTCTGTCCGTCTGTCCGTCTGTCCGTCTGTCCGTCCCTCTGTCTTTCCGCACTCTTATTCTTATTAATGGATTTTAATCTTTACTTTAATAAAGGGATTTTACCATTTTCTTATTCTAATTAAGAGATTTTACCAATTTCTTATTCTAATGAAGGGATTTTAAGTTAACTCTTATTCTAATTAAGGGATTTTAAGCGATTTCTTATTCTAATAAAGGGAGTTCCATATTAATAATGCCATAAAATTCGCAAAATAGGTATAAAAATGTTCAAAAAAGGCCACAAAATGTGTCAAAAATTGCGAAAAATAGGCAAATAATAGATGAAAATTGGAAAAATAAGACAAAAATTTGGTGGTCAAAGACGGTCACAATGTATTGCCGAGCGGTACCTGGATTATGATAAACTATGGTATCCATTCCCCAGACCTCATTCCGCTTATCAGGTTAATTATAGAACTTGCCATCCAATAGTAGTTCGTTAGAAGGTTTCACTGTCTGACATGAGAGATTGGTCTTAACCTATTTGTTTTTGTCATTCTTGCTATCAGGCCACAAGTACTAAGAAGCTAAAATTCGTTGTGTTTAGCTTTTCCCGGAATCGTTTTGTCATTGTTATTGTTTGACATGTCTCAGAGATTCAAGTAGGACGAATCGCTTAATGCGTACTTCACTTTGAATAAACCTTTATGCGTTTACGGTTTTCGAATCGATTGCATATCGATCTCTGACTTTCTTGCTAGAAGTAGGTCGATGTCAATTAATAGTGCTATTTGGTTTAACGAAAATGCATCTGCGTCTTGATAAGTTAAACCCAGACGATAGTGTTCCTCGTGGTCGCGCGCGACAAGTCTTACTGCCCAATGAAATAAACGAAACTTTGGATTATTGAAGGCGAACAGCCACTTTAGCATTGCATAAACTGTGTACACTTCAAAGTGAGTTCTGTCAAGACTTACGTGAAAATTTACAACCGTAACGCCCGAATTATGAAGAAGCATGTCTGGATTCTGCATCGTTTAGGTTTCTGTACCAGTAAGAAATTACGCGCAATTGATTGTAGTTACATTCAAAAAGCCGCGAGTTTAGTACCTGATGCATCAGTCTAGTAATGGTCGGTAAACATGGATAGTAAATGGTGATTATCGGTTAAATTGTTAGCACAGAGCCTTGAGTTTCAAAACCTTGATCAGTGATCGTTTCTAAAAAATATAGTTTTACTTCGGATATGGAACATCAAACTGTTGTTAAAGTGCAAACAAATATTCAGTTAAGCAAATGTTATAATCATTATAGTTGTTATTATATTAAGTTCATTCAATCTTTTTATTAATGTTAAAGTTATAAAAATTAAATGAAAGCTTTAATTGAAGCTACATATTCTACAAAGTAGATTAGATTTTATTTTAAATCACAATGACTATACTTTTGTAAATCTATACATTCGCGGTTTCATTTTAATAAAAATGTTTATTATTTGTAAAATATTGGGGTCACTTGAAATATTAAATTTTAAATAAACAAATTTAGAATTTTTTTCTATCGTTAGCAAACATTAAATGTTACCTTCCATTCTAAAAATAAACGCATACGACTCTAATGGGTTGTGATTTCTTTGTAAATAGGGTGCGGACGGTTAATATAATTTGTAAATTATATGTTTCATTGAAATGATTGGAGTTGATTTCTAGTTTATAAATAAATTAATAGTATTTCATGTTGAGTTTCAAATCAGACTGCGTTATTGTTTTTATTTGAATGCAATCAGTAGTGTTAAGGAGAAATCCACAACCATTTAACAATATAAGCTTACATTTAAACCAGGTTGCTTATTATGAAAAGAACTAATAATTAAAACACAATTATAAAATGAAAATTAACGTTTTAAAAAGTTCTTACAACAAAAATATAACCAAAAATAGTTTATAACAAAAATAACTATTTATAGAAAGAAATAATATATTTAACTTTTTACAAACTACATAATTTAGGCTTAATTAATTTTTAAAATAACCATTTTTATAAAAATCAAGTATTTTTTAATAAATATTCCTCATAAAATTTAAAATTGGGATCAAAACTATTGCTTTGTTCTTTCTTAATATGCAATGGAATTAAAAGTAGGATTCGAAAATTAATCTAAATTCATAACTATTATTAAAACAACAATAATTCTTAGCTAATTAACAAGCTGTAAAATTAAAAACTTTCAGTAATTTTGATCTCTTAATAAATAAAACTAACGTTTAAATGGTTCGTGATAGGTATCAGTGTTCACTAATAATTTAAAAATTTAGCAGTAGACGCGGCTGATATTAAGAACATTCCATTTTTTACGTTCAATTGCCAACTTAAACCAATTTAATATTAACAAGAATGAACAGTATTAATGCGCTCACTTTGACTTTAAATTTATTGTTGGCTTATATTATTGATTTTTATTTTTAAACAAACAAAACTATTAATTATTATTGTTTCGATAATAAATTTTATGTGGTTCATTCACTGTTTAGATGTCGACGAGGTAACATCCAAAATGTGTTATAGATTATACAAATAGACGTGTCATAATGTGTTTTCGTATAAATCGTAAGAAGCGTGACACCAAAATATACTCATATATGGTCCGATATTAACCACTTTTTGAACCGATTTTGTGTCAGTCTTGACCTATTTTACCCCATTTTTAATCATTTTTTAACCAATTTAAGACCTTTTTTGCCTTATTAAAGCCAATTTTGGCACATTTTTAGTAATTTTTGACCAAACTTAAGCCCATTTTTAACCCTATTTAAGCCAATTTTGGCACATTTTTAGTAATTTTTGACCAAATTTAAGCCCATTTTTAACCCTATTTAAGCCAATTTTTGCACATTTTAACTAAGTTTTGGCCGAATAATTTTGACCCAATTTTGTCCATTTTTGCCTGATTTTTGTGATCTAAAAAAAGTCAAAAGACAAGAGTCATAGAGTTACGGACATCTCAAATCCAATAGCTGACTTTTACAAAGTGAGCTAAAAATACTATTAGCAACAGAAAGTATAATAATGTTTCATAGTACAGAACTGCTTAATTAACTTTTATCTGATAATAAAATACTTTGTTTTTAATATCAAGCTTTGTTGTAAAATTTAAATTTTAGTTTGTTTAATTAGTTTGACAGAACATAATGGGAAATATTTACAAAAGTATGATAAGGTATAAATTTTATAGAGAATAAAAATTTAATCATACATAGTAAAAATTTATGTAGTCTTTGTAAAATAACATTGTGTTGTAAAATCGAAAATCAGTGTCATATCAACTTTTTGGTCTAAAGTTTGGTTTATTGTAGATTTAAGAAATAGATAAAATTACATATTACAGTTCAGGTTCGTAAAATTTATGAATGTGTATAAAGCAAAATTTCATAAGGCTTAACCAAAAATGATTAACTTTAGATGAAAAATGTATGAAAAACTAGATTGGGAAATATGAAGTTAATTCTATTTTCTAAAAATTTAAGCTCAACTTTAATAGCAAAAGTAGAGCTTATAGATTTTAGTTTGTCCTTTGTAAGTATGTCGTCCGTTTCTGTCCGCACTATTTCGGCCATTTAATTAAGAAAGAAATTGATTTTTGTTAATTATAACAATTTGGAAAACTTTAGATTAAGTATTAAAGTAATTTTTCAATAACTTTTAAGAAAATATAAAATTATCAAAGGTGAGCTCTCAATAAATGTGTTGTTTTTTGTTTTTATTAGAAATTAATTTGAAGAAAATAGTAAATTACAATTATTAAAAAAACTAGACTTTTTTATTTTGCGAATTATCTATAGAATAGCGATGTAGTTATAGTATCAGAGAGTTATATCAGAGAGAATTAATGTGTTATTCTTAAAATTGTCAAAGTGAATAAGTTTTTCATATGAATATAATTTAACTTTGATTGTAAATTTTCCCTAATAAGTAACATGTATTCGGAAACAATTTCTATGTTCAAATAATATTTGTTATATAAATATTTGTTTTAAAGCATATTGTTATTGAAACAACTTGCAAACTTCAGTCATTAAAATTCTTATTCGATGATATAACAAGTAATGAATAATTCTAACTTTTAAAAAATTAAGATAAAGTTCTTTGTTTATATATGATTGTTAAATAAAAACTTAAAATAAAATAATTATAACTAAGTTAAAGAAGTAAAATTAATGTATTATTTGGTTAAATATCACTTATTTTTATATAAACACAATTATTAAATGCTGTTTACGCTTATCTCTATTCTTTTTATGAAAGCAGAATAAAAAACATTAATATTTATTCAGCTTATGTTTAAAATTATATTTATGGCAACAATAATGAATATTAACTTTTTATGCTAATTTTTAATGATTTATAATATTTAATTTGGAACAAGAAATAGTATTTCTTTTATTATTATACAAATATTTGTGTAATTAGAACTAACAACGAATAAATAGTAATAATTTAAATTTTGTTAGCAAATCTTATAAAATATTCCCTATATTAAAAAATAAAAACAAAGTTAATAATTTAAATTTTGTTAGCAAATCTTATAAAATATTCCCTATATTAAAAAACTAAAAACAAAGTTAATAATTATATAAAAAAGCTTATATATACTGTATTATATAAACTTTTAACAATAATGAAACATGTTTGAATTACATCTAATTAACTCAATTAATTATTTTGGTAAGAAACTTTGTAACATTTTTTAATTTTTCTTAAACAAAGTTTTTATGTCTTTATTTTAACTTAACTAATAAATAGTAGTAATAATTTACTTAAATAGTTTGTACAATAGTTTAATAAAATAACCAAAATTATTTTTGCTCTGAAAAACCTAAGGCACACAGAGGAAATGAATGAGGAGTTGTTGGCTTACATTGATTTTTATTTTTAAATAAGCAAAACATTTAATTATTATTGTTTCGTTAAATATTTTAATGTGATTTAAACCATTGTTATAAATAGTACTTCAGTGAGTGTTAAGATATTTTCATTCATTCTTACTTTAGCTGTTGACGAGATAACATCAAAAAACTGGTCTTAAAGAAACAATTAGGCGAGTGTCATAACGTGTTTTAGTGCAACAGGAAAGACTCGTGACACCAATATTTCTCATATTTTTCCCGATATTAGCCATTTTTGAACCTAATTTGTGTCTATTTTGACCAATTTTGCACTGATTTTAGTAATTATTGATACAATTTAAGCCCTGTTTTTCCCTTAATTAAGCCAAGTTTGCCCATTTTTTGTTCATTTTTGATTAAATTTAAGTCCATTTATGCCCCTAAGTAAGCCACTTTCGCACCATTTTAAGTCATTTTTGACACAGTATAAGCCATGTTTCTCCCCTATTATAGACAATTATGACATATTTTGGCTCAGTTTTGTTCATGTTTTCCTAATTTTTGTGATCTAAAAAAGTCTACAGACAAACAGAAAGTCAAAGAGTCACTCGAATCCCAAATCCAATAGATGACTTACAAAGTGAGCGAAAAATAATATAAAAACATCCATAAATCTGTCGAAAAATGCGTAGATTAATTACCGAACTGTAAATCTAAAATCAATTTTATTTAAGAATATATTATAAAATTAAAAAATTGTTCAAATGGAGAAAAGTTCACAACCGAATAATATTGCTCACGTTTCTTACTTACATTTAAACTGAGGTATTTAAATTATAACAAAAATTTTTAAAGTTTCCTCAACTAAATTGAAAAAAATTGAAAAAAATTGAAAAAATTGAAAAAATTGAAAAAATTGAAAAAATTGAAAAAGAAAAAAATTGAAAAAAGTGAAAAAATTGAAAAAAATTGAAAAAATTGAAAAAACTTGAAAAAAATTGAAAAAAATTGAAAAAAATTGAAAAAAATCAAAATATTAAATTGAAAAAATAAAAAAAAAGTCTACATCCAGACAGTCACAGACAGGTGAAATGTCAAATCCAATAGCTCGACTATTACAAACTGAGCTAAAAGTAAATGTTTACTATATTAAAATAGTAGTGAAAGTTACAGATTTTTTTGAAGTCTACATTTTCATTATATTTAAGATTAATAATAAAACAAACAAATGTTAAATATAGTTTAGTGTTGTTATAAATATCTTTAAATAAAAACACCAAGCTATAGCCTCTGGATATAGTCAAGTCTAATAGTTCAGCAAGCTTTTTAAATAATTTAGAAACCATACTATTTTTTTAATCTCAGCAGTGTCAAGCATCAATGACTCAAGATAATGAATACAGCAAACTTTCAGACTTTTTTTAACAACGATTTTTGATTTAAACATTTTCAGTGAAACATTTTGCATTATTTCGGTTATGAAAATGGGTCAAACGCTAATTTTTGATGTTTAGCTTTACGTGGAGATGGTCAGGATTTTTAGCTGGCTTTTCAGTTGCATATAAGTTTTCGTAAGTAATTCCTACTGTAAAGCGTACACTGCGCTCTTAACCCAAAAGTTCTTTTGAAACAGCTCGACATTGAATACCATTTGATGCCTCACAATAGTTTTTACCGTATCTTCAATAAAGTCCTTATTTTAAAAACTAGCTTCACCGTCAGGTTTTTTCTTACTTGGTTGTCGTCATGACATGAAAATAAAGTTTAGTAAATCAAAACACAAATTTTCGATAATATAGTTAATTCAGTTAAGCATATTCTTATATGCATTTTGAATGAACTACAAATACAACATCTTAATTAAATATTAGAAAAGATTTTTCAGACAAAATCCTGTAAAAAAGAATAATTTAGGTTAAATATATGTTTATAAAAAGGTTGATATAAAGTGATATAGCTAAGTATGAAGTTTAGAACTAGTTAAAATCGCTTTAAAATTAATACATTAAGAACGATTGACAAAGCCAAAAAAATTATAATCAACTTATTTTTTGTTTTATTTATAATTTCATTTATAACTACAAATGAAATAGTTATTTCATATCAGTTTGCTTCGAAATAAACACAACTTATTTTAACAAAAGAAAACGATTCTACATTTTTTAAAACTTTATGAGGATGGTAAAGATTATTTTAAACAAATTAAAAAGGTTAAGAGCATTAAAACACTCACAATGCAAATGGAAATTTGAAGAGGTGTCAAAGTTGATGTACTGTAAAAATTAATGTAACTCAGTAATTCTTCAAAAACTCCGAGCTATTTTCGATTAAACAATAGATTGTATTTTTAACTAAATCACTCAATTTTAGTGAAATTCCTTTGAATTTCAAAATTGTTAATAAATTGAGAAATCAATAAATAAACAAGAATGAACATTAGTAATGTGCTCACTTTGACTTTAAATCTATTGATGGATTACATTATTGATTTCTATTTTTAAATAATCAAAACTTTTAATAAATTTAAAAATTTTTAATAAAACTTTTTTATTAGTTAAAATATAGATAATAAACAAAATTTATAAAAAAATTTAAAAACAATTATTTAAAGATTTTAAAAAAAACTATGAAAAAACAAATGAGGCACGCCTAAGATATCTTTTATGAGTTTTAAAACCCTTTATTAATATTTCATAAATTTTTATTTAATTTGAACTGTTTTTCAAATGACGAGTTTAATATTTATCAAAAACAACCTTTTGTATTATGTAATTAGTAATTGTTAATTAATGAACGAACTGCAAGACAATTATATTTTTGTTGGCTCACTCTTTTTTCGAGTTTATTATAGTAATTATTACTATCAATAGACTAAGTAAATCCATTTTTATTTAATAATTCATCGATATTATTAATGGCAATTTTTTAAACGTTCTCTTATTTCATTGCATTTTGAATGGCATATTTTTATGTATTTAATATCGATCATAACGTTTAACAAAGTGATAAGTATTAATCTATAGAATGTTTTGTCAGGCAATAGATTAAATATATTTTTCTGACTTTCTTAAAAGATGTATGGATTTGACTATTCTGTCTAGTTTCAGTAGATAATGTTGTTAATTAAGATAATTACTTTTTTTTCATTTTCTATCTTTAATTAATTTGTTTTTCCTTCTAAAATCAAGTATCATTTTCCTTTAACGATGTCGTATTTTTAAATTTATGAATATGTACGTCATCGATGTTTTTATAATTTCAACAAATTAACACAAAATTTAATAATCAATATGTCTAAAAGTGTTAAAGATTTTATGCAATATGTAGAAATTTTATGAACTTATATAAATATAATGGTGAGGCTTTATTAACACGCAGTATTATGAGGGCTAATTAAAATTAAAATTTTAATCAAAACAGTTAATCTATATGTAATTTTAAATCCGATTTGGTTGAGAGTAGACTCCCAAATAGTTAAAAATGTAGACACGTCACCGGTTCGAGCTCGATTCTAATAAAAAACAAAATATAATCAAAAATTTATTTTATTAAATAACATCATTATTTGATCTTAAAAATAATAGTTTATCTACTATAGCAGGCTTTAATTGTGTTCTATTATCTGTTAAATTAAATTAACATAACTGAAAATTCTTTCTGAATTTTTGATTACTTTTAAAATACATTAGAGAAAAAGTTTTAAAAGAAGAAAGATGTATTTTATAGCCCGATCAGAGGCAAGAATTTAATTTCAAAGCCCTGCCTGACTTAGGCACGATAGGTTTCGAATTTGATTTATGTTCTAACAAGTAAAACATTTCATCCAATTTTCAGATTTATAGTTCTATGATGCATTTTTAAATTTTAATTTTAAACAAACCTTTACAAAATACCAAAGATTAATAGTGCATGTTTATTACAATTGACATAAACTATAAATTTGATTTTTCCTATAATTCGGTAATTACAGGTGTAATTAGCAACTTTACCGGTATTTAATGTAAAAAACTGGGCCTATTACAATCGATCTTACAACCAGTAAAAATCTTCTCTAAGTATAATGTTCATTTAATGATTATGACAATCTATGCGCGAATCACATCTTGGGGGAAATTTTGACGACTCACTAGAAATAGCACCAGTTGTAGGGATTGGAGTGGGAATATTTATGACACTTTTTGATTTAAGACACAGCTAACAGGTGTGACGTTTTTGTTGCACTGCATCGCAAAACAAGTGACTTTTGAGAGTTTCTTCGTTTACTAAACATGTTTTTGATTAATATTTGAACTAATTAGTGATTATTTTTTTAATTATAATAGAAAAATGGGTGATTCTAAATGGATTATAAAACCCTATTGAATTAAATTTGAAGATTATTTGCGAGGGTGGACCGAAAATTGAAAAAAATAAGTTGAAAACTGTAAGTAGAAGTCGACCGGTTTAAAGTAAGCGGAAAATTTGTTTTTGGATTTTTCAGATTGCGTTCAGACTTGACCTCTGGTGAGTGCAAACCAATGCATGGATTTCCGAGAAATGGAGTTGAATTGGCGTGAATTTAAATTCACTTACATTAACAGTTTGTCAATAAAAAAAATAAAAACTCCAAGAAGTCTAATCATTTAATTTATTGCTTAAAATTTGGTAGGTGGTTTTATTTAAAAGTGACTGTTTTTACAGTTTATAAAATTTTTTGTGTATCACACTATTCTGAAGTTATTTTAGTATAAAACTTTTAATTTAAATTCCATTTATCATTAATATTTAAAAACAAATCTACCTTGTTGAGAAAGATAGATTTTATAAAATTTTTAATTAGAAAAATTTAAAAATAAGTTAATTAGACATGTTTAAAGAATATATAAATTATCAAGTTATAAATAATAGTCTTTTTTTATTAGACTTTTTAGACAGATATATGGATTTGACTATTCTGTCTGTCTGTCTGCCCGTCTGTCGGTCCGCACTCTTATTCTAATTAAGGGACTTTAATCTTTACTTTAATAAAGCGATTTTACCATTTTCTTATTCTAATTAAGGGATTTTACTAATTTTTTATTCTAATTAAAAGATTTTATTAATATTTTATTCTAATAAAGGGAATTTACCCGTTTCTTGTTCAAATTAAGGGATTTTACTAATTTCTTATACTAATAAAGTGATTTTTACCGATTTCTTATTCTAATAAAGGAATTCTCAGATCAAAAAGGTCTATAAAAAGGCATTGAATGGGCACAAAATGTACCATAATCGGGTAAAAATAAGCCAAAAAAAGTTAAAATGGAAAAAATAAGGCAAAAATGACCAAAAATATTTGAAATATGTGAATGGGAGATCCCTTTTTTATATCAAAACAGTCTTATTTATGTCATAAAGAGTAAAAATAGGGTAAATTAGCCAAAAATCTAAACGGGATATTCCGTTTTAAACGTAACATTACGGGAATATAAGACCAAAATAGAGTAAATAGCTAAAATTCTGAACGGGATATTCCGTTTTAAAAGTAACATAACGGGAAAATATGACCCAAATTAGGTAAAATAGCTAAAAATCTGAACGAGATATTCCGTATTGAAAGTAACATTAAGGAAAATATCACCAAAATAGGGTGAAATAGCCAATAAATCTAAATGGGTTATACCGTTTTTATAGTAACAATATGGACAAAATGATAAAAATCTGGTAAAAATTTGTAAAAATCTAAACGGGATGTTCCGTTTTGAAAGTAACATTACCGAAAAATGTGACCAAAATCTGGTAAAAAAGGCAATATTCTTGGCGGAAATTTCCGAAAATAAAAGTAAAAACCTTAACTATAGTAAAAGTTATATAAAATAATGGAGCGAGCAATCATAAAATTACTGAAACAAACTTTACAAAGTCAGATATTATGACCG
>JAQIXJ010000644.1:0-29595 GCA_034700185.1 Phthiracarus laevigatus
GTTTTAATGCTCCAAATATTTTAAACTTTCAATTCAATCAAACTTATTCCGTTCAACGAATAATGCAAAATAATAATTTTGTGCTAAGAATTCTCTTCTCAAAAAATCTGTTATTATTAAAATTCATTAGATTCTTCTTAACAAGCATTTTAATATTTAATATAATCTTCAATGTTTAATATAGCGCACAACATATAAAGCTTCAAAGCTAACGCAATTCTTACAGATAAACCTCGGTGTAAATACGGTAGCGTTGTTAACGGTAACCGAAATAAGTCTATAGTCTAAATTTAGATCTAATGCATGACACTCTTAAGGATCTCGCGGATTACTGTTCTATCAATAAAATTGATGCACACTTTTATTAATTGTTGTTTAGCATTACTAGCGTTCCCGTATTTCCCCGTTAGTTTTGACGCGTTTATTCATCGATTTGGCGATATATTATCGCGTCTGTCATTTCACAATTTGATCGGGTGTATCGTTACATGTCTTAAATTACACGAAAGCAAACACACTTTAATGCAATTCGACACTCGAAACGCTTTTATATAACATTGAAACCGCTTTATTGTAGTAATTCAGTATTGATTGCGAGCAAATAATATATGATTAATGCGTTTTTTTCTGCTGGACATAGTTATGACTATGTTTTTTTTCGTCGGATATTTCATATCAGAATTTTGTTATGCATTTTTCAATTGTATTTGACAACCGCTTGGATCGCATTAATGTGATGCAACCAATAACCGGCGGCTTGTGTTACACGTATTGTTGCTCAAAAAAAAAGCTACACTATTGATATTTCATTATGTTTCGAATTCTTTATCTTAAGTATAATAATTTTCGACTATTATTCTCAATAGATTAATGTTCGACAATAACTTACGGACTTAATAAGACTGGAGTTATCCTAACGAGTACATGATTTCAATTTTCTAACTTTATTGCATGCCATAGGAAACGTGTATTCGTTCACAAGTCTATTATATAGTTATGGATTGGGTAAAGACTCGTATACATTGAAAAAAATATGATTTGCCTCAAAAGACATTTTGAAGAATGTAATTTAATATCTTATATAATTAAATAGTGTTGAATTACAATTGTATTACAGCGTTCTAAAAGTCAAACATCATAAATAATAGAAAACAAAATATATAAATAAATTAGTTTTAAATAAAATTTCAATAACGAGAAAATGTTTACGAAGCAAGAATTGTGTTGCCCGCTAGCGATTCATATTTTATATATTTCATTAACTTTCAACAAAATGACAATTGTATTGTCGACGCTATTTTTAGCTCAATACTACAATTAACGCGTAATTTCAAAAATAATTATCACCCGAATCCATATCATATCTCCCAATTTAAAGTCCATAATTATCGTTAAACTATTGCTTTGTTCGCAATAAAATCATAGAAAGCAAATTTTGGATTTGATTCGTGAATTAATCCTATTTACTGTCTAAATGAAAGATAGGCGGATTCTGTGATGAATTAAATACGCTCTCCAGTAGTTATTTTATCGAATTTCAAATAAGCCAACTTATTTTTCTTAATTATTTCTCGAATGTGTCGGGTTATTTCGCTTGTATTACACAATTTTATTACGTATGGTGTTTGGTGTCAAATAATATCCTATTATGGTTCTATGATTAATCTCTGGCCTAATAATAGTGGTGATAGATTTGATATTGAATTTGTTAATAGTTCTTTAACAAGATTCTTTAGATTTACAACAAGATTTTACTGTGAACTTTTTTCTTAAAAGCACTTTATGTGCTTTAAAATTTCATTCAAAATTACATTTCACGCGTCAAATTAAGAACGTAATCAAAAAATTAATATTTTATACACAGATTACGAGACTAAAGAAGAAAAATTAATGAAAAGAACATAATGTTTGCTATATTTGCGAAACTGTTCGAAACGGAATTTTATCTTTTTTACAGTATTTGTTGTAAACAAAATTTTAATTTAAGTTTGACATTTTATGCGCTTTAATGTGTGTTTTTGAATACTACTACGCTCACATTTTTCCAATTTCCTGTGGAAAATTAATTATCATTTAAGATAAAAACTTTCAGATACAATAATTCCGAATGAGAAGCTTTAACGCAAACCTTATATCGCGCATTATTTATATAATATATTAAGGATTTTTTTCTTGGCTTTTAGATTTGTGACTGACATCGTTTCGGTTCAAATACTTATTTAGTTGAAATTAGAGAACGGCTATGAAAATAGAGTCGGAGTTTAGATGTTATGCATCTTGAATGACAGAGAATGACCATAAAGCAAATAAAGGCGAAAAATGATGCGATTATTTCTGCATTGTTTACACGATAAATATCTGGAAAATGTGTAACTGAAAACATGGATTTACATGATCATAATCGTTGATAATAAAAGCTACAGAAAAATATAGACGCTGTTTCGTCCGGGAATATTTGAACTTTAAAAATTTTCAAATATATTAATATTTTTTGCATACTTTTTTAATCTTACTAGAAGTAGAAATGTGATCTCGAATGTGCTTCTTCTTCTTCTTCGGAAGAAGACGTTGCTTAACAGAAATTTTATTTTGTTTGCTTTACAATAGTATCAAATGTTCAAAAAAAATTGTACTCCAGAATAAAGTTAAAGTACTTATTGATCAAAGTTGTAAATTTATACTTACTATAATCATAATGTAATACTGTACATACATTACTAATGCGTATTTACGAATCAATTTGTTTATTGATAAAATCAAAATTATAAATTTTACCAATTTATGCTTTCTATATTGTATAATGTAAATTGAATGAAAATTTTGGATATCTTAATTGCCGAAAAAATTCTAATGCCTAATACAAAATGCAAATATTTACTAATCACGGCAATGGCTGGCAGTATTATTACGCGTAATTTTACGTTTTATGTATCGCATAATGCATATTGATTTGTTAAGCAAAACTTGCTTAGTGCGACAAAATCGCTACAACCCCACTGCTAATTGCGTGTTAACTGTATTAATCCAGTGATGCTCAACAGTCAACCATACGGTACTAACCATTGTACGGTATGTGTGCAGTGATTACGAATCATACAATATTTAATATTTTTAATCCCACTTCAAACCGAAAAATTATTTCCAATTTTTAACCATTCGCTCAACCGATTCGTGACTGAGTTCATTTAGCAATACATTTTATATACAATTTTTTTATACGCAATCTGTGAATTGAATTAAACAACTGAAATAAAATTTTTAGTTAAAATTGGGATATAATAACTTTTATAATGAAAACGGCGAAATGTCATTCGAAATTCATTTAATGAGATTAAAAAACAATTTTAAAATCCGCTTTAATTCCCGTCGGAATCACATTTTCATCGCTGACACTAAATTAACACTACCTTATATCGCAATTCTTCAAACGAGAGACGCATAAATTGAAAAAAATTTGCGCACACATATTTCATTTCGGTTCGCATATAAAATAAGATTTTGGAGTAAAATTATAGAAACAGATAATTTCGTAATTACGCAGATAAAAACTTTTTGCTGCTCCGTATTAGTGCATCGCAGCGAAGAATACGTTTTAATGCATTAGGTTTCGTAAAATCGTTAAAATTAACAGTTTCGCATAAACATTCGGCTGTAATGTGCGGAATCTATTTTACGTACGCAGTGATGTTTTAATCGATGTACAGTAAACAAGTAAATAAGTAAACGCATTGATATTAATTATTGCTATATGTGCTTATATTACTTAATCCTTGCACGACAATCTTAATTGAACGTCAGATATATTATAATGTAGATAATTATTAAGCCATCTTTATCTTTATTGCTCAAATACAGCATATACAGTACTAATTAATGAGAAATAAGCGAATTTTATTTGTTTGTACAGTACTGTACGCTTATTTTGTTAAATAATTATTGCATACAAACATTCAAATGACACGTTAACTTTATATTTTTAATACAATAATTCTAGAGATATCTTCTAAACTTGATTAAAATTTAGTTTAATATGAATTTGTTTATTAAATATCTTGGTTTTCTACGAGTGGTTGGAAATTTCTGCGTATTTTTTCTTGTATTCCCTGAAAACCGATAACTTAAAAAGAGTAAAATTTTTTAAAATTTAATTAGTGTCCATTTGCTATATTGAAGATAAAGGAAAATTTTAATAATATTTAAGTTTAAAAAAATCATTTTACAAAACAAGATAAGTGAAATCAAATTTGAATTATAACATTTGCTTATTACAGTAGATAAGATGCATTTTTTCAAAAGTTGTGATTTTTACGTTAATTATTTTTTAATAAGATTAATTATTTACATCCATTTATCAAGCGTTTAATTTCATAATAAATTTACTATATAATAGGGTGAAAATTTAATCTAAACGCGTTAAAACTAATTCATTTTATAGATGCGTGAATTATTCTTAAGCAAAATCTCTTAATTTTGTTGGTCAGATTGCCTCTAATACGTTTCGCGTACATTTCTTGCCTAAAAAAATATCAAACTAAATCAGAAAACGTTCCCTAAAATGATTAATTTAGTCAAAATAAAAGCTTAATTATAAATTGTTGTTTTTTTGGGCTACACAAACATGGTTCACGCAAAACTAATATTAAGCAAATCAAATACAAGTAACGCGCTAAACTTAATCGTTAGGTTTTATCGCATATTCAACGATCAACAAATGATAAATAACCTAAGAATCAAATCAGAAAATATTTATATAATATAATATATAAAAGCAAATGGCTATGTTTCGTACTGTGTCTTAACACAACTGAGGTCAAACTCTACGGAATATATGATCCACAAGGGATTAGCCGCTGACAACTGACGCGCGACTACTGTTATTTAGTGTTGGCTCAACATTAATGCAGCGCAATATAAAATATGCGATAAAAGCACTGATTAAGTCACTAATCTCGGCGAACTCGAGTGAGTCAGCGCTAATGTTTGTTCATCGCATTCGTTATGTAAATTAATTTCCAAAATACTACTTTGGTATGGAAAATATCATATGAAACAGTATAGAAGTTTTATTTGAATTTTTATAATTGCAAGTTACCGAACTTTTTGCGATTTAATAATGTTTGAATTTAAATTCGAAATGTTCCAAGATTTTAAAACGCATCATAGGCTGTCATGGATACTCAAACTTATTTGCTCCGCCACTCGTTAGGGAAAACCTTAATAATTTTGCGAGTCTATTAATATTTTTTACTAATACAAAAAAAGTCAAAAAAAACTTAATTGCTCTTTTACTGTAAAAAGCGTTCATTTATTAAAAATATTACCATAGATGCGGTTTTTTTTGTTTTCGCTCATTTATTTTAAGTATTTTTTCATGTCTGACTGTCTGCGTGGAAAATTTAATGTGCTACGTCTGAAATTATTCAATATGAAATTATAGTCCATTTTAGTGAAAGTTAAGTTCCATAATAAATACTATCTTAAACATATACTGTATGGGAGTTTCTGCACAAATTTCCTCCTTTATCCAATCTATAAGTTGACCCAAGTTTTACAATAAAATAGTAAACTATGATAAACTGCGTTCTTATATTTAATTTATTGTAACGTTATATACTCGCGAATGACAAATTTATAGTTTTACAAAAAAAACCATTTGTATTCTAAAGATTTGAAATAACTTATGAACGAATAGCACGAAACCCAACGCAATAAATAGAAAATAGTGCAATGGAAAATAAAGCAACATTAAAAAACAAAACATACGATTTAAACACGTTTATATTCCCTTCTTTTTGAAAAGAATAAATGCATATTCGGATGGCGTTTAATTCTTGTGCGAAAACTATCTTCAAGTGTATCTTTATATCTAATAAATTTGATGGGAGCGATGAGTGCGCGCATCAGTAACAGTGAATTAAGCATTTGGCAGTGATAACTGCGATCTATAATTTGATAATCACTGTAATGCACTTTATTTGCAAATTTTTATTTGCATTTTAACAACTTTATATGTGATTGCACGTCTTCGCGCCATGTTTATCTTAAAACATAAATTAAGACTTATTTTCGCTTTGCGCTGTAGTGTTAAACAAATATCGCAAAATTTATTCTCATTTCCTCAAGAACTGCGTCATTTTCCGAACGTGTTTGTATAAACTTAACAGCGCATTAGTCAAATCTCAGCACCACATGAAATAAACTGAGATATGTATTCTAGCTGTAATCAACAGATATTGGCTAGAAAAAAATCCGCGGAATTTTTTTTTCAAAAAAAATATAAATGGCGTAATGAATGGGCTTTTATTAAGATCTTTTCTAATTTGAAATTATTAAACTAAATAGAAAATTTACTTTCAATGAAAAAATGTACGAAATTATAAATTAAAAGCATGTATAGTCTATAAATGTTTTTGCGAAGAAAAGAGAGCTTATAACGCAAACTTTGTGTTATTTTCATACTACAGTAAAATTCATGAATAACTATCTTGATAATGTAACTCTGGAACCCTTTCCAGAATCGGATCAACTTTTTTATCTTTTTCAACTTTATTGATAACAAACGTCAATTTTTTAAAACTTAGACATAAATCTAATTAAATTTGAACTTGGAATTTATAGCGTAAACTTGAATGTAAAAAATTTCCGAGAATTCATAATTTATGGATCACGTTTTTCGCATAGCTTTAAAACGTTTTCAAACGCTTTAAAGCTATTGTCTTTATTTAAAGGCAAATAAGAAATACTGTAGCAGTTAAACATAGAAGTATCGCAAAAAATTTTAGAGGAATAAAAATTCATATTTTTGTTACTCACTCTGGATCCTAATATACGCCGAAAAAAGCTTAGTAGATATTTTTTAAAAAAAAATAAATTGAAAATTCATGTTAAAACTTTTTTGCCGGCAAAACTTATAAAAATAATCGGATTAATCATAAACTTGTTTAATAAGCAACGCATGAAATTCGGAAAAAATTGGCAAACAATAAAAATGTTTTTAAAAAGGCGCATCACATTCGCATTAAATGCAATATTAATTGCAATATTCATCGGTACGTTAAAGAATGGATACATGGTTTTCTTTGCTATCGTTTCGCACATTCATGCGTTGTTCGCGTCAGCCAATGACACCAATATCACCGTAAATGATATATTGCTCTCAATAGGGATTTTCATCGCGAATCTTTGACTACAATGCTTCACTGAACGACGCATTTGTGCAATTTTTGTCCACTTCTTCCAATTTGGGACATGTGCTACAGTCGTGTTTATGACAATTGCCTTCATATCACTCAATGTTTGCATTATTCACCGAAAAAAAATCCTTTTTCTGTTTTCGCTTCTGCTGTTCAGTCATTTAAAAAAAATCCGAAAGTCATTACTGCGTGAACCGTTAGATAAGATGTTTGCCGTAACTTCAATAAAAACCAAAATATTGTCTAACGTCGAAACTATTACTGCATTAAATTAGAGTGAATAACTCAACTTGATTTCAAGAATATTTTAGTTTAAATACGCGTTCATTTTAATTACAAATAAATTTAGAAGGATATTTTTTAAAAAATAAAATAATAAAATCAATAACAATGTAGCATAAAATCTATATATATATAGTAAATAAATATACTATATATAACTTATTTATAAATATATATAAGTTAAAAAAGAAATTTATATTTAAAATAACATGAAATTTATTTAAACAGCAGTTTTATATGAAGTTTACTTTACCATAGCGTTATTCCTTTAAAAAAGAGAGAGATTCATCTGAATATTAAATTTGTTATCAGTGGATGAATAGAAAAAAACCACACTTTATTGTGAAGGTATACCACAGGATAAAAAAATAGAATTTCGAAACGATATTTTGATGCATATATTTATGCAAATGCGTGGCTCTCCTCTTATCATCGCCAAGTTTTAATATTCTCTCGGTTTTAGTGTATATGTGTTTTATCGTCGAAAATGTTTATTCAATGTGACAGTAATGGAATTGCAAATGCGAGATAAAACTTAAAGGTGAATAATATTATCGGGATATTGTGTCTGAAACTTTTACAGGGCTGTGATCGCTACTAAACAGAATAATAGCCTGGAAACTTAAGTCCCACTTGAAAGCAGAGGATCGTACTCTTTTTTCGTTGCTGATATATAGTCATTGGCCAACTAAAACATTAATTGTAATATTTCTTTGGGTTTTTTTTCTCTTTCGCCCGCTAATAATACTGCGAGTCTATTTATAAGCGCTTGTCATCATTCAACCCTATCAGATAAATGTTTATGATGAATACGTGATTCGCCGCTCAATAGCGGTATTTAGGTGTCAAATCCCTTCCTTTTTATTAAACACTATCTAATCATCGGTTCGTGTGGATACGCGTTCCGCAGGAATTCTAATCAATAAGTTTTTCTGAAAAACAGGTATCAAATTCATACACTCCTCTCCGAAGATTATATGAATTATTGATTTTTATATATATAAGTGTCAGTTAGTTTTTTCTCGCTATTTTGCCATCAAAAAAATATTTCGTTACACCGAAACAGATCAAATAAAACTTTTATAACTAGCGATCTCGCGGAAAAAAATTGAGCTCACGATCAGATAATTTAAGCACTTTATGAGATTTTATTAAACTAAGAATCTATAGATAAACCTGCGATTTAAGCCGCTTCGATAAAAACAGCGTCAAATAGCATCGGTGATGCTATATTTGGAACAATATTTATTTATATAATTTGAGTATTTATCCGCTTGTTTTATTCATTTTAAATTTATTAATATTTTCCCCCTGATTTGAAGCGCCAAATATAAATATGAACTGCTTTTTATTTTTGAATCGTAAAAATCACATCAATGCCTGGTTAATTATGGATGAGAAATGTTGAGCTCATCGTTAAGTAGTATTTATTACCCATACGTTCGTCGTGTATCTAAAACAAACGGTAGCGTAAGTGTAGTTTGGGCATCAATGTCTGCTTATATTTAATTCAAGAATATTATTTTGAACGATCTTTTCCCGTTTGAAATTATTCGTAGAGTTTATTTATTACACCGATATTTTAATCGGACAAAAATATAATTATTTTCGCAACTATAGTATTTTTTTTAAATAAGTGATAATATGGATAAATGTTTAATTTACGAGAAAATTTTAATATAAATTGGATAATAAATTGTAAATGAACGTAAATGTCATTTAATGCGATTATAAACGAATTTAAAATCTGCTCGAATTCCCATCAGAATCTGTATACTCCCAAAGTCTTGAGGTAAATATATCATAAATTCGAAAACAAGCAATTTAAATGCAAAAAAAAACTGTGCGCTCATTTTCCATCGCGAATAAATAAAATATGATGCCGCAGTTAAAATATAGAAACAGATAATTTAGTAATTATGCAGATAAAAACTTCACTGCTTTCTATCAAAGCAATGCCGTGAAGAAGACGTTTTGGCGCATTAGCATTTGGGAAAAAAATCGTTAACATTTAGCGAAATCGTAAAAATCGCGAACGAACAACACCGTTAATATATGCTGTACGCTGGAAAAAGCTTTTAGAAATTAGATTCTGGTTTACGCCTGAAATGTATAAACATGTTTTTTTGAATCACAAACTCTCTAATTTTAACCATATTAAAAATTTAACAACTATTAATCATTTAAGAGGTTTATAATTTAAAATGTATACACAACACATAAGTTACTATTATTATATTAATTATAGGGATAAACGCGAATTTGTACGAATCTTAAACCGAAAAAAATTGAATTACTGTTTGACGTTTAACTCGCATTAAAGTTTAATTATGCATACAAATTATTTTGTAAATGTGATTTTAGTTAAATCATAACAGATGTCACAGAAATGAATTTACATTTCCCGTTTATTAATATATAGTTAGGTATTTTGTTTAAAAATTAACAAACGCCACTCAATCCTATTCCTTTTATTTGCTAATCAAAAATTCAACGTAAGCTTGTTTATTAAGAATTCGCTGATACGACAAAAACATTACGGTAAACACTGGCGTAATGGTTTAATAAATTAATTACTAGGGAGCAAAATGAACAGTGAATGTTAATTTTAATTTTAAATAACACATTAGACCTTTTAGAATTTTGTGACGCGAGAGAAAGTTTAAAACTCTTTTCGCTTAAACATCAGAATAAATACGTTGTAAGCAAAAACGAAACGCCGTCTTTTGTGTTAAATTAATTGATGTGCAAATTAAGATACTAATATACATATGTAACATATGTATTTGTACGGGCGTTTATTCACAAGTCATTTGTATTCTTAAAAAGTTTTTGGCACTGAAAACTAACAGTTAGCATCTTTTTCGTTTGGTATCCGACTGTTTTTTTTGTTGGATAAATAAATTATTGAAGGTAATCACTTATTTACACAAAGATTTATATTAATTTATACCTGACAAAACATTAACGAGAAAACTTGATTAAACTCGATTCATTTAAAATATCCAACCGTTTCTATATTTGGGAACGTTAGGCAGTTATCCTGCAGAATGATTCTATAAATGTTAAATGAATAGCGGAATCGAACGTAAAAATTCTTTAATGATTCATAAATGTAAATAAACTGCATTAAGAGTCAGTGGATTTGAAAAAATACGTGTTTAAAAATATTGTAATTTTTCAATCGCCTATTTTTCTGATGAAACTTTTGTGTGTCGATGTGTGCGAAGTCAAACTATTAATCAATCACAAGAAGTGAACAGTGAAATAAAAATCTTCCCGTACTAAATAAACTCATTATAGCTGTCGCTGCACTTGCAGTTTTGATTGATGACCAAATTTTTTTTAAAAAATTGATTTTTTGACTTTCGAGACGCATATACTATTTAATTAAAAGAAATTACGGCAGAGTAAAGCTTTTATTTACTTAATTAATCAATACGTTTTTAGTTAAAGTAAAAAATGATATTTCGCTCCATTCAAACATTGTTTTCCAACCTTTTTTTTGTATTTTAAAAGTTTTTTGATGACACAATTTGCTCATTCGAAGAGATTTATTTCGTTTCACGTGTCAAAATCTTAGGGCCATTTATTTTGATAAGATTAGTGATTTTAAAATTAATTGAATTTATCGAATAAAAATAGATAACATTTTAAAACATCAAATATTAATGTGTTGTTTCCATGAAAACATTACTACTTCTTTAGACAAAAAACAATATGAAAAAATCAAAGTCTATTGAAACAGAACAGAATAATGCGAAATTGGGTTTTTCGTTTGCCATTTATAATGAATGAAAAATAAGTCCAAGACTTGGACGTCATTAACTATACTTTATTTTTCTTTTCTCATTGAAAGCGCGTTTCGGATTGTGTGAGCCCTCTCTAAACCCCCAATTGGCAGCACATGCACATACATACACTCACAATCTAATCCCTGTACGCACTAATTAATCCCTTTTCTGAGCACAAGTCTTGTGTGTGCAAAGAAGTTTTTCTTTTGTGTGCGCGCCTAAAGTTCCTAATCTCAATTTCATTGTTATTATGTAACACAAATTTATAGCAATATCTCTAATAGAAAAACTGCTTAAACTTTATTTTGGAAAAAAACGCATGCAAGCTAAAAATATCGAGTGAAACCCGTGTACAGTATAGTTTATGGTGGTATGTGTTTATTATCAAAAAGAAAAAAAAATATGATAATAAGACGGGGAACATAAGTTGCGAACTAAGTTTAATTCGTTAAACTAAGCGTGTGTTAAAGTTAGAGACCAGAAAAGTGAGAGAAGGAAAAAAAATCGATGCATTAGTAATATATTTTCACAGTCTTTTTGTAAGAAGTCAGTGACGCGAGAAGTGATATAAACATATTTAACGCGCACTCAATGATTCGACACTTAGTGTCATAAATCTTTTATTTCATATTCGGTTAAGAAACGCGAAAATCAAGAGAAAAGAGAAGAACAAAAATCGCTAACGAAAAAAAAACGGGATTCATTTGGTTTTTAATGCTTTGTTGTTTTGAGAAAACATGAAAACAGCGTGAAAGAGGGTCGAGAGAAACGGAGTGCGAACAAAAAATAATAAATAAATAATTATATTTAGTGCGCTCGTGTGACGGCAGTCTCGAAAAAGTGTTATACGCATCCGAAACTCATTAACACTTAGCGTGTTTTTCCTCTCAATTTACGACGTTAGCTGCAAAACTGTATTATTTTGAACTGGTAAATGTGGTTAACTTTTGTTTGGACTGACACAAGCAGCGTATGTGCGAGTGTGTACTGTATGTGCGAAACGATCGATAGATATCACTGCAAAGAAATTACAATGTTTTTTCTTCTTTCATTTCTCACTTATGCCTTCTCTCAGCATTCAAATCAATTCATTTGTAGCGCACACACACCGAGTTTTACATGAATTATGCTTTTTTAGCAAATTTTGTTGTTGCCGTGTGTGTGTGTGTGTATGTGTGCGTTACTCTGTTCTTACCATATGCGCGCACAATATAAGCTGCGATCAAAACATACATATAAAAAGCATTGACGGAATTTGTATTTTTCGATAGAGAAAAAAATATATTTATGAATTATATAACATATTTTGCACACAAGTTTTTTTCATACTGGGGTATGAATTGAAATGTCAAATATAGCTTAGTTCGGCTCAAATTTTGATTGGCTGTCAAAATAGTTATCATTTGAAATGTGTTATATTAATAATGTAAATGCGATGAAATCGCGATCGACTGACTCTGAAACTGGCGTTTCTGCTCTTTCGCTGTTCATCGCTGTTCCTTAAAAGTTTTCGGCTCACACACTGTCTGTATTGTGTGTATGGGTTGTGTGCGCGCAAACTCGCCGTTTTATGGAATCGGATCGAAACCTCTATGTGTACACCGAAAAAAGAAAGAGAAGATTGTAGTTCCTGAAAGATACAGTTTTCACAAAAGTTCAGTGCTATGTAATGTCTAACACACTGATGGTTACCAGCAATTTTTGCTGCGAAACTCTATAATATTGTGCTCTCAATAATGATTATAGCAGTAGTGAAAGTGGGCTAAAGTGTGCCAATAATAATATACATTACAACGCGAGCGAAAAGTTGCTCAAAAACTTGGAAATGAAACACTTTTGGTCCACTAAAACCTATCTTTACTTTATTTTGTTTGCCATAAAAGTGTTGCCAATTGTATGCACTTCTAGTAAGTGTTTTCAAATTAAAGTTTTTTTCTATTTTTTCTACTCTCGATATTTTTTTTATTTTGACATAAACTTATTGCAAATGCTTTTTTACTGCTCTTATATTTCTATTTTCTTTTCTATGCATTTAATGTAATAGCAATCCCATTCCTCAGTACTGTTGATTGTGATAAGACAATTGAGATAATGAAAAAATGACTATAAAAAGTTAAAATAGGATTTCCCATGCCGTAAACATTTTTTAAACTGCAATTCCATTGCCTATAAAAATTGAAACGAGATTTCTATTTTTCTGAAGTGGCAATGTTTGCAACTCATTTTAAATTGTTTATATTTAGTGGCGGATTAAGGCATAGGCGCAACATTATTGAATAAAAGGTATTATTTATAAATGCGTTTAATAATATATTTTATTCGTTATGCGTTGAAGCGCTGACGATGGTTAGAGCAAAGAGTATCGAAAGACTTTCAGTTTTGATTCACTCAGTCAGAAAACGTCGATTTATTGTTGATCCCTTCAAAATGCACATTCTAATGCATATACTAATTGCATACACGCACCGCTACACGAATGTCTCACGAATTAGTTGGGGAAACATAACCGAAACCTAATGATTTGGCCGGTTGTCACTAAATATAACCGGATTGAACAATAATCCCGTTAGAGTTCATTGGGTTTTTTGCCATTTCGTCAAATTGATTATAACTCTGATATAACATTCATCGATTTATCGATGCTTTCGCAGCAATTCTATCGGAACAATTGCCAGCAGAGAAATGCGTTTACGTTAAGTTCAGGTATTACTCCAGCGTTTTTTTTATGTTTATGTTCACATTGCAGAGCATTTGCATTTAGCATTAACTTGGCTATAACTTAATACTACTTTTTTCGTGCTCTTGTGGTATATATATATATACTCGACTCTAGATCTCTCCGAAAAAACTGTGGAAAATAATAATTGTTATATCTTTATCGCTGATTACAGCGCTCTATAACACAATTGACTTCGAGTATTATATATATTCTTTGGAGATTGAGCCGAGAGAACAAAAATGAAAAGGTATTGAAAGTGTTTTAATAGAGTTTCATTTTGAAGACATTTCTCATCTGCCGACGACTGATAAGGACATGCATTTGAGACATAGCGCTCGATAGAGAAAATCGCTTCTCTCTCTCTCTCTCTCTCTCTGACACTCTCTTTTTTGATGAGTTCTTCTCACTTTTTCCTCCTTTTGATAGAAACAGTAATATAGTAAGAGTGAAACTCTTGCCAAATAGTGTGTCCACAAATCTTTGTCTCAATGCAATTGTCATTTAACACACAATCGGTTTAATAGTGACAAAAGATCGCTTTTTGCTTTTCTGTTTTCTACACGTATGATAAAATACTTGGCTTTTATTTTAGCTGTATTTGTTCAGTATATATATATATTAAAAAAGTTTGACTTCGCTTCTATGCTCAATATGACTAGCTTTTGGCTTTTGTATTTTGCCAAAAGAGTCGGCAGCAAAAAAATTAATTACTGTAGAGGAAGTGCTTTTTCTCTCACGTGTGTGTGTGTGTGTGTGTGTGTGTGTGTGTGTGTGTGTATGTGAATTAATTCGCACACTCACACACTTTTAAAGGTGTGTTTTTTAATTTCATTGTACGCGTATTTACTACAGAAATATCCGATTTGATTAATTACGCATATAAAACCAAAATTTATGAATAAATAAACTGCTAGCGCCTGCAACATCAATGCCTGCCTGATAATAGCTGTTTAAATGCGTTAAAAATGAAGCAATAGAAAGAGAAAAAAGTTATAATCCAAAAGTTAGAAAAGTAGTGTGTAATAACAGTTTTTCATTGTGCAGTTATTCCGCTATTGATCGATAAAAAAGTTGGGAATAACTTTAAAAAAGAGATTTTAACGTAGTTTCTCTCAAAACATTTGTTACACACACTTATATATATATAACTCGAAAGCGTTTTCTGGCAATACGTTTGAGGGGTCACTGATTACAAGTTGAGCCAAAATTCAAAATCGAATGCTTTCACATATTATAAAGTTATCGATTTCTCTTACACTTTCATTGAGCAGAGAGCGACGAGAGAGAGAGAGAGAGAGAGAGAGAGAGAGAGAGAGAGAGAGAGAGAACTGATCAATAAATACGTTTAACTTTCAAACATAGAAATATTCTTACATAATAATAATAAACACTCGGAATATTAAACGTTCGCATACTTGGGAGTGAACGCAAAAAATTCCGTAAATATTTTTTAAAGTTTTAGCGCAGCAATAAGTGTTTTTAAAAAAATCAATTTAATTACAGTACGAAAAATTTCAATCTATTAAAACTCTTATATGACTAAACATATCATGCGCTGCATGCACTGTAAACCGAATATTAAGTATAATAAAAATAATAATAATTTTTTTTCTGGGTGTTAAATAGTTATTTTTTTTTATTAAAATGAGCGCAACTTTTTTCCGCGAACCTAATTTATTGCATGCGTTAAGCGTTAAAGTATTTGAGGTTTAGGTCTGTCTTTGCAAAATGAAGACATTAAATCGCAAAAATTGATTTTATTATTATTATATATATATATGACTGTTAGTTTAATATAAAACTTTTTTTAAGCGTAATAATTATGGCACTTATTGCGCAAAATGGTATAAAGCGTTTTTGAGATTTGCATCACAGTATACTCGCGAATACAATGCACAGTAAAAGCGGATCGCATTCTCGCTGCAAAAAGTAATTTGCGCCAACACTTAACTTTCGGCTCATTAAACGTTACTTTTATGCATAAATGGTTGAAACGCTTCAATAAACTGATTCTCATTGGAATTTTAGCGCTCATTCAGACGATAGGCCGCATATTATTGCTTAGAAATATAAAGCAGCTGTTGTCCAATTGTTATGCAATTTCCAAAGATGTGCCCATTCTTTATGCCAACGAGAATAGATATAACTTTAACATTATATTGAAATAATGTTGTGCACCACTCGTGTGACACTTCACAAAAGGGCGAAACACACCATTTCGCCGTTACGTCGAGATGCTAACACTGAAAAGTTTTTAATATTTTTGTTAAAATGCTTAACAACGCATCACACACTCACTCACATACACACGCACACGGTTTTCCATAAACAGTTTTTGCTCGTCGAGTGTATTCAATAAAATAATCGGAAACAGATTTAGTCGGCATGTTTATCATAAGTAATATATCATGTTTTTATATTAGACTATTTTAGGTTTTCGAGACTTAGTTCTGTTTGCATCTCGCCTCGGAAAAAAACCCCGATAAATCGATAGAGAAAATATTTGATATATATTTTCAGTGTTCCCTGCGTATCATTCATATTGAAAATGTTTCGATTTATCATGAGTTGAAAATGAAAACAAAAATTTTCGCGCACCACTTCCAACCACTCGCTTAATCCAAAATTGTTTCTTGTTTTTGATTAATAAGAATATTATGCGCTTGATTTTAATTACATATACTTTTCTTGCTCTCCTATTCTTGCTTTTTTCTATCAATTATTTATCTTTTTTTTTGCTTCTCTGAAAATGTTTTTACATTTTATTGGTCTCATGTGAAGCGAAATAACTTCTCTCCGATGTTCTCTTCATCTCGCGCTGCAAAGTTTTTTTAATCACATTTGGGATTAAAAAGGAAAAGTCTTGGAGATTAATTTGATCGCAATTATAATAGCAGTATTTTCTATAGAAAAAAACCTCTTGAATTTCAAATAAAAAATCCCAGAGTTTTAACAATTAACAGAAGCAATTATTTTAAAATAGTTAATGGTATTACGCATTAAATTAAGTCATTAACAAAAATTAGATTTATTGACTTAAAAAACATTGTCTATAAATGGTTCCAAAATATTTAATCGATTTAAATAAAATTTATCTTATTATTTACGCTCAAATGACAAAGAGAATTTTTGCCCGTAAATCTTTAGTCTTATAAATTTTTCTCCACTATAATGAGACGTTAAGACTTAATCACTGGTGAATCGAAATAAATGTTGTTTTGCGTTCAGCGAAGACACAGTCACAGTAAATGTTTTCTCTAATTATGCTCTCTATAAGCGAATTTGATTATACGAAAACATTATTGTGATTAACTTGGATGAGAGGAAAAAACTGCAGTGAAGTGCGTTTATAGCGCCGGCATTTGGATATGAGTTGCTTTTCTCTTTGCCAGTTTCTATTTTCTTAGCAATTGTCGCTAGACTTTCAACTAATCAATATTTGCGAACACAGTTTTACAGGAATTTTTGTGTTTTGTTAAGCGCTGGTCGCAATAGTATGTAATAAGCGATTGAACTTCCGGACTCTACACCGTAAACCAAACCTACGATTAAAGGTTTCGAATTTTGGTTTGTGATCCGTAGGCTTTTTTAGTTTTATCAAATTTTTTAAAATATAGTACTAACGTCCAATTTGAACGCTATGAGAAAGAGAGGACTCAACGTTTAGGGAACTTCATTTTTTTCTAAACGAATTATTTTAATTAGTTTTCCAATTAGTTTAGTAATCAATTATTTAAAGTTAAAATTTTCGAAATTTTGAGATGAAAAGCAAGGTATCAGCAAAAGTTGTGTGTTGATGACTAGAAGTGGCGAAATATTGCGCAATTAAAGAACGTATACTCTTGTATAAACAAATATACAGGTATATGCGTATATGGAAATATTATATATGTAAAAATTTATTGATGTAACAACGATTTCCAATAGTTCGATAATAGTTTGATTGGATTATTATTTAAAATACAGTATAATCGATTATTTTCTGCTTCAGTTGTTAGAATGTGGATAGCAGTTAAATGATACGAAAATTGAGTTCTTTAAATTCTAATAGTTTAATCACATTGATAACTTAGCTATTGGGTTTAAATGTTACTTTTATTAATTTTAAACTTTTAACTTTTCGAGTTTTCAATTTATAGTTACATAAATCTCAAATCAGTTCATTTTTGTTAACATTAGTGTTGCAACTAATTCAATGTTTTATTTTGTATAATATACGCTGTAAATAAGCTATATCAGTCAAAAAGCGAGTAATTTTAGTGAATGCAGTTTCGTTTAACGTTAGTAGACAATGTACAAATTCTTTCTGCATTCATTCACCATCTGACTTATGCCATTAATTATTGTTTTCAAACTATTGTTTAACTTATTAAAATTCGCATTCGGAATAGAATTTGATTACTAATACTTTTACAAAGTTTATTTGAAAAACTCTACATGTTTCAGCTTATCAAACATATTTTTAAACAATGCTGATTTTCAGTTAATTTTTTATCAAGTCATTATTTTATAACGCAGTTAATTTAGTTTCTGAATATTTAATAACGCAATAAAACACTCGATAAATTTAAATTTAACGATTTATTTATTATGTCCGGTGTTTGTATTAAATTGATGTGATGGTATTATTACTTTTTCTTACAGCAAATGTATAAAAATAAGAATAGCGAAGAAAAGTTATTATAAAAGTGTATTACAGTAAATTATTTCGTATATGATTTGGTGAAAAAGATCGCAATGACTGTATGCTCATTAAAACCGTAATATCTATGAACGAATGTAAACATTGATGCTGACGAGAGCTGAGTCGTAACATTGCCGGAATATGAATCAAAAACAGAAAATATTCTCATCTTAAAAATAAATCACACACTTTAGTTATTGGGTTAATTCCGTGATTTTATATTTTTATATTATACTTGATTTTATTAGTCGAAAAATTGAATCCAACTACTAATTTAAAATTACTTGAATAAAAATTACGATATATTAATTTTTAAAATAATTATATTTTTTTAAATTGATAACATTATTATTATTATTATGATATTATAAACTTGATTTAACGCAACAATTTCAGTGTGCATTCTGTATTTCGTTGAACGACACAAATAATATTCAATTGTTTGAAAAATGGTTGAATTTGAGGATCCAAAGAATGCAATGAATTTTCAAACCTGAATAAATATTTTTATTTCACTGAATCGAATATATGATAACAATAATTAAGTTAACATAAAGTTAATGTTCTATTAGGTTTGTGTGAAGTCGGAAATATTTCTAGTGTGTATTTATTTTCATTAGAACTTTTGTAACTTTGTATAACTTAATTATTTTGGTGCACATTCAAATATTTCAAGTCATTGATGAACGTTTAACCAAATACCATCACTAGTCCATTATATTTAAATGGTTCTTTAAATAAAATTTTACCAATTATGTGTTCAAAACTACAACCCTTTATTTAGTAGCACAATCATTATTTATTGAAAATTTAGTGAAAAAATAGAAAATATATCCATAATAACTTTTGGGAATCTAAGGACAAGAATCTTCAAATGCAAAGTATTATTTGGGTGTCTTATCGTTATCGAGTTTTGCTTAGATTCCAGTTTTTAAATATTGATACTCATCAAATTGAGTTTCTATCACTTAATTATGTATTTCAATTAGATAAATATAAAAACACTGCGTTTAGATTTTAATTCCAATGTGCATATCTCAAGTTAAATACTAAATAAAAATAAACAATTGCTGATTTTCTTCGTAAATCTATCGATAATTAGTTATGGATTTATAATTAACTCTTTGCTATAGGAATTTAACTATATTATATTATTTCTTCACCAAGTTATTGAACAAAGTAATTTTTACTCTGATGGATAACCTGTCACCTTTTAATAAAACAAAAAATATAACTTCTCTTGTTTTGTTATTCAGAAAAACCAGTGATCAGCTCATTTTCATTTCCATCGAGCCTGACAGCGGGCATGAGAGTGATAATCACGTGCAGTATTCTCGAAGGCGATTACCCGATTCAACTGCGGTGGATATTTAACGATCGGCCAATTGACGGCACATTTCTGGACGTGGAAGAGAACTCGATGGGTTATATGGGAAGTTCGCTACTATTCCGGAAAGTGGATCGCAAACACAATGGAGACTACAGCTGCGTAGCATCTAATAAGGCTGGCAATATCACTCATACCGCAAGAATGATAGTGAAAGGTAAATGTGGTATCACTTGATTTATTATGGATGTGGAGAACCCATTTCATAGACATTATGCAAAATGTCATAAACTCCGCTATTGTCGATGCTATGCAATGCAACCGCAAAACCTAGTCTTTTATGCGAAAAACCCTATTTTTACTCTCATTTCCATTTTAATGTATGTGTTTTGACTCAAACGCTGTCATCAATCACTTCGTTTTAAAAACAAAATGAATTATTATTACAGTTTATTAGTGATAAGCGGAATAGAGAGGAAGGAGAGAGAGGAGAGAAGAGAGAATAGAGAGGAGAGAGAGAGAGAGGAGAGAGAGAGGAGAGAGGAGAGAGATTTTAGCGGGCCTTTTTATTAAAGTTATTATTTATTGTCTCGCGAAAACTACTTACTCATCTGCGCTGATTTAATAAATGACTGGAGGCTTATCCGATTTACTTTAATTATATATCAATCTTATGTTATTCGGTATTCCCAGTGCCTCCGGTATGGAAAATAGAGCCCACAGATCAGTCCGTTGTGATCGGGAAAACGGTTCGTTTCGATTGCCAAAGCGATGGATTTCCGCCTCCAGTTATTCGCTGGAAAGTATCCACAGGTATTTGCATTTTTTTGTTGACTTTTTTCAGTGTTTTATTTTGCATAAAAGGAGACACTTCTTTTGAACGCATGCAAAACACATGTAAACTTGTGTGGTGTTGATTGCGAATTGTAACTTATTTATTCTTGCCATCGATATATATCTCACTTTCCTATAATGACACACACAAACACAACTTCGGTTTACAAACAACTATAATGGTTTTAAAAAAAGCTAAACCCAAATCCCTTAACGCTATATATATAGTGTGTATACAACATGAAAAATTGCAAACATTTACTTAGTCTTTTATGTTGCGAATGCGATACTACGCTATACTCGCTTTTTATAAAAAACCAAAGCTATTATTTATTACATCTATGCCTCGTATTCTATTATAAATATATCTAAAACGGATTACATAAGCGAATCAATGTCTTTCTTTAACTTAAAATGATAGAACGATACATATCTATGAAATAATTTCATTTATTTCCGATTAGAACTGGGAATCTTTTTCAGAAACTTTATCGCCAGACAACTAAGTTAGATTTAAGCATTTGAATTGCTTTTTAACGAGGATTAACTGAAGCTAAGGGTTTATAATAAAATTTTTGCTTCTTCTGTGTTTAATGCGAAAATAAACGAATAAGCATTGCTCAAACAAAGCTTTAAAATGACATTTTCGGGAAATATTTCTCTACTTACTCGTTAGATAGTTTAAACAAAATCGCATTAATCACAAGAGTGTTCCAAGTTACAAACATACGAGGGTTTTATTCAAAATGTTCACAAACAATAAAACTCAAAAAATTAAACAAAGCGAATATTTTAATAATCCAGATTATACTGTGGGACAATTTTATTTTTATTTTTCGATAAATTTATATTTTAATATACGTCAGTGTAACGTGTAAGTTGAGAAACGTTTCAACTAGACACTTCTAGTCATCATCAGGCGATTTATTAATATTTAAATTATATTACTGTAATAAAAAAATAAAAATTAAGACACTTTTTAAGTCACAACTAAACTGTACAAAAACTAAAATGTAAATGAAAAAATGAATAAAAGCGATTATTGTTATTTAATCCTTAGGAACCCGTAGATTAAGCGTAACAGTATAGTATAATACTGATTGTGTACTAAATAGATCAAGAAAAACGGGTGCAGCTTAAAGTCAACTATTAATTCAATTACTAAAGGTCTAGACTCACAATCATCAAAAATCGACTACAAAGTAGGGCCTGAAGCAAAAATTAGCGAAACAGTATTAAGAACAATAAATATCCAGTTATTTATTTTATTCCGTACATCTCCCAGAAGACATTACGCATAATAATCTGTAGTTGATATTTTTTTGAATATCTTTTGTACTTTATTGAATTACGGCGATTTATAATAGCATTAAGCGGAATTTATAGTTTCCCCAGTTTTACAAAATAATGCCACGAAATAAACACAATTTCCCAAAAATTTGAAATTTATTCATGTCTAAAAAATTGTTATTATTGCACTTCTATTTTTATATTGTTTTTATAGCATCACTAATATCTTCCGAAATCTAAAAGTGTGCTATTTTATAGAAAAATTGTTAGCAATAACTATTCAACTACGATAGTCCTGAACATTACAAAAAAATGGCCAATAAAATTATGCTTATACGGTAGTATATTAGATATATTAAAATTCATGAAACAAATCCACGAAAAAGTTTTCTGAAGTTGCGTATATTTTTTGCGAAAGTTGTGTTTGATTCCGATTCATCTGATACGTTGAATATTTATAAACATTAAAATTTGGGAAATAAAATTACTTTACTGCGTATAAAGTTTTGAGTTTAATAGCTTTTCCCAAACATTTAATAGTTTTTCATTTTTTTCACAGAATAAACAACGAAAAATAATAATATAAAGAAACGTTAGACTTTTTTATAGCATATAATTTCATGTTTTCAGTTTTTGTTATACTTGTCAGAAAACAGTATTCATTGTTATCTACAAAGTTCGCAACACTCGGTTGACAGTAGATTTGAGGGAAAAAGTTTCAACTCTTCGAAAATAAAACACGAATGATTTGATAGATCGCAACGCATTACTACCATTTCGTTCGTGAATCATTAATTTCAAATTGTTTTATAGTTTCCAATTTAGTGAATTTACGATTTACAAAATAATTGTACTCAATCGTAAAATTACCAGCAGTTAATTTTTTTTAACTCAAACTACATTCTAAAAAATTAATTTTTTCAAATCAAAATTTCGAAAAAAGATTTGTTACACATTCATACAGTATTGCGGTACATGCTAGACATTTGCATGGCTTGCATGGCGAGCTAAAGTATTTCGTTAGCTGCAAATGACTATTTTCCGTCAAATTGTTTTTTAAAGATATGATATACGAAAAATGGCTAAGAAAAATCACTTCTCGTAGACAGTAGTCAATAATCAAATGTCTTAAATTGACATTTTTAGTGTTTAGCGTTTCTATAATTATAGTAAAAGCTTTTTCCCTCGAACAGTAACTTATCTAGACGTTCTCTATTCACTGTGTTTTACCACTTAAGGCACTCATAAGAATGAGTTCAAGTCTGTTTCGAGCAATTATCACATTCAGTGTCTCGAAAACGGTTCGCTGGTGATCAAAGAAGTGGATAAATCGGACGAAGGGTTATACGTGTGCGAAGCCGGGAATCAGGTCGCCGCTGATATCTCCATTGTGGTCAAATTATCGGTACATATCGGCGCCCATTTCAAGAAAAACTTTCAAGTGATTCGCGTCACAAAAGGAAACACGATTAGAGTGATGTGCGAAGTGTTCGGCGAGAAACCGTTATACGTTAAATGGATTCGGGATCGAAATGATATCGATTTGATTAGCGATAAGAAGTTAAAAGCAATTTACTAGTCATTCGCGCCAAACGCTCGCTAAAACTTTTTTTCTTACTCTTTTTTCTTCTTCTTTTATGTTTCTCTATATTTAGATATACCATCACTGAGAGACATACTAACGACGGCTTAATCTCGGAATTAATGTGCTCTTCAGCGGAGAGGATAGACTCCACTCATTTCGGATGCATCGCATGGAATCTTTACGGACAGTCAGAGATGAATAGCCAAGTGCTCGTTGAAGAAGTTCCAGACCCACCAAATGACTTACTAGTAGTGGACGTCAGTTCGAGAAGTGTTACGCTTAAGTGGTCCACTCCTTTCGCTGGAAATAATCCAATTTCCAAGTATATCATTGAGTGGAAGCGAGAAAATGGTACGTAGTTTTCAATTTTCGCTTATGTTACAAACACTGCATTATTCAAATAACGAATCGACGCCGTTATCTGGTTTGATCCGTCACTAGCAGTTACCGTATTTGATCCTCTTATGGATAACAGTTTAGCGGTTTAGCGTTTTAGCGCATAATGGCCACAGATTAAAGCAAATGCATGCATACCGTATTTTATGAGCCACTTTTAATTGACCTCAACAAATCCTTTGTTGAGATAAAATTCTTAATCGCGAAATTATGAAGCGATTTCAAGTGAAATGAAATTTAAAACATAAGTTGTTTGATTATCAAAATATATTTCGATACTTATTTTTATATAAGCAATTTCGTACTCTATTTTAGTGATTTTTCTCTTTCAAATAAGTTTAAAAAGTGATATTTTGTAGCGCAAAGACTTGATTATTATTCGATACACGCAAGCAAAATATGACAGTGCGCTGAATGTAAAATATACTCATTAACTAAATCGTCCACTTTATTCTATGAATCCTTTTTCTTAAAAGAATAACTGAACTGAACAAATATTTATCAAAGCATCAAATAGTAAACAGTTTTAACCCAAACACGTAAAAGATTTTTATTAATCACTGGATTTTTCAAAAGTTTATATCGATATTGATTAACGCTTCTAACAGATTAGGTCGAGTTAAAAACTTATTTTATTGGATAAATTATTGATAAATGATTTGTCAATATATTTTATCGATTTAAAAATAAAAAAGTTAAGTTAACAAAAATAATTCAGCAGAAATAATTGATTAAGTTAAATCCTGTTCCAAACAAATGGCTGTACATTTATTACATGTGTTAAAGTTAAGGTTGGAAATTAAGAAATGAACGGATGTTCATAGGGAGAGCCAAAGCTTTAAAATAGATTCAACCTTTCTCCTATAAATATCATCAATTAATGTTAAAACTAATTAAAGTTCCGGAACTCGTTAGCCTGAATGTTACAATACTCGAATAAAAGCTCTTTAAATTTGTATTTTTAAAAGAGAAATATTTTATGGTAACACTGAATCACATAAAAATATAAAAATGTAACAAATATTTTCACCTTCAATATTCTCAAGCTTATAACCCCTGCGACCCATAATTCAGAAGATATATTGCCATACTAGTGATATGAATTATAATTACAAAGTAATAGCACTCCGAAGTGCAATAATAACTAACGGCATTCGTTTCGAAATAACTCGGATTTATGTAAGTTTATAAATTGAGCTTAATTGATAAATTGATGAGCAGAGAGGTAACTGCAACCGTAACCGTAATAAAAGCTAAAGGTTTGAACAGTTAAAATTTATTTTGCGTCATTAATAATTCAATATTTAAATCGAAATATACGATTTGTAATACATTTACCGGTATATAATTTTTAGTCAATTTGCATATAAATTTTTTAGCTCGCTTTTTTAGAAAAAGGCGAGCTTATGCTTTTGACCATGTCTGTCTGTATGTTCGCAGTCTGATATTAATAAAGTGATTTCACCAATTTCTTATATTAATAAATGTGGTAAGCATTATAAAATATGATTAAAATTTACTAAAATTGTCACATAAGCATGAATTAATCTATGAAAAAGTGAGCTATCTATGGATTTGTTGTTCTTGTTTAATTGTAAAATTATCTTACCAAATTAATTATTTCGGTTAAAACTGATAAAAAGAATTATGCCGGTTTAACATGATTTATACTATTTCTGTAAAAAAACCGTCTTAAGCGTAACATTTCAAAAATACAAACACATCGAAATGCTAAACTACATAATAAACGAATCGTCCCCTAAAAACCGTAGAACCCTTTAAACAAGTTTAATCGGAGTATATGCCGTTTTTATCTGTCTCTCTATAGATTAAATAAATAATTTTTATATCGCATGGCAGTTACAGTAATTAACTTAACATATTATGCATGGCAGTATCCAAAATAAAATCCGGCGTAATAAAATTGATTAATTGCGCACCTAATTAAAAGTAGTGATTATAATGGTGCCGATTAAAACTAATTCAATACAATGCAAAAGCTTTTTCCCAATTATTTAACTTTTCAGAGCAATGGAATCTAAAAAGTTACGAACTGAAAGGCGAAACGCAGCTCACGGTCACCAATTTAAATCCGTTAACAAAATATTTTTTCCGCGTTTACGCCATTAATGGTATCGGCAAAAGTGATTTCAGCGAAATAACCGCCACAACTCACGAAGAAAGTGAGGCAGAGATAAATTTTTATGAGTCTATAACACTGATTTGTGATATAGTTATATGTTAATCACGTACTCTATTTTTTGCAGTTCCCACTAAACCACCGAACGACGTTAAAGTAGTACCGTTAAGCTCGAAATCGCTTAAAATAAGTTGGATGGTATTATAAGCACACACACGCACGCATATACGTGTAATTAATTTCAACAAAAAATTAAACTTTATCTTTTATTTTTTTTGTTGGCAAACAAAGCCACCGAACGAGCCGTACGGAAGTGTTAAGGGATATTATATTGGATATAAAGCGCTGAATTCGGATAAAGCGATCACTTTTAAAACAGTGGATTTCACAACGAATAAGGATATGGAGTTTGTATTAAGTTCGCTGCAAAAGTCAACAAAATACATGATAACTGTTCAAGCGTTCAACAGCAAAGGAGCGGGACCTCAATCGCACGAAATATGGAGCGAAACGTTTGATAGCGATCCTCCCAAAGCACCCAAATTGAAAATATTAGATTCTTCAGACTCCACTTCAGTAACTTTTTCCTGGACTATTGACGAGGAAAATCCGATTAGAGGTGAATACAACTTAAAGCGTAAAAATCATATCTAGTCTAAGAGAATACACGAAATCCGATACAAATGCTATATATATATAAAACAATACATATGCGCGTTATATTTTCATCATGTTTTGAATCTTTTCACACTATAGTTCACTTGTTATGATACGCTTTTCTTAGCTTCGCTATATTTTAATTAATAAAATTTTTTATTTTACTTTCTATTTTACATTGTATTAAGCAGTTTTGATTCGTGTATATTTGAATGATTTTAGTAGCCTTTAATAAATACAACGAAATTCTCGTACACTTTGTAAATTAAAAATTAATTTATTGAAAATAATCGATACTCTTACTAAACGTAACCATTATTATCAGGTTTTCGTTTGATTATGAGAATAGTACCCGAAGAATGGCAACAGCATCAACATATCATTGACGGAAAGTCGCGAAAGTACAAACTTTCTGGACTGAAATGTGCCACTAATTACCAGTTCTACGTAATTGCCTTCAACGATGTCGGCCAAAGTCCGGCTTCAGATATGGTGTCCCATTTCACTAACGGAAAAGGTATTCAATTTTTCTCTCTCAAAATGTTTTTCGCTCGCTTCCACAAAAAAAGCGATCGTTTAAACAAAAGCAAAGCGTACGGCGAAGTATATTACATGTCACATTCTTGCTGATACCAGTTCCGCAAATGCCAGAAAAGGAAGCGCTAATATCGATAATAAATTCGACGTCAATTACGCTCGAGTTGTCGTCGTGGAACGCTATCGGTTGCCCTATTAATTACTTCGTTGTCCAGTATAAACAGTACAAGCAAACCGAGTGGACGCTGGTTCAGGATAACGTCATACCCGAGAATCAATTGCTGATAATAAATGGCCTCAAACCTGCCAACTGGTATCACATGCTTATGTCAGCGCATACTGATATCGGCATCACTGGTAATTGTAGTGTTGCTCATTAAACTAATTATTTACTTTTTTGTTAATTGCTATTTAATTACTATATATGTGTTTAGACGCCGAATACGTGTTCTCGACTCTCACGCCGATTGGAGGTATATTTTATGTTTTTTTCAATTGTTATGTAAGCAAAAAAAAGCAAACAAACAGGTTATCAATTAAAAGATAATTGCGTTTTTTGTTTCAGCCACTATTGCACCGATTTATGGGCTGATGAGCGAAGAGAGAAATGGCGTGAAGAAAATTATTGTGATATTAATACCGATTGCGTGCGCAATAACTGTATTATTTGTGATTACATTTGTCGTGATATATATGTTCTGTTCTACAAAAACCACTAACAATGCGACCAATGGTGACACCAATGACTGGAAACGCGAATCCATGTCAATGACGGCTATGGTTAAGAGCGGTTTGGAAACAACTTCGGCCAACGACCAGTTTTATGGGAACAACGCCAGAATCGCTAACAGAGATGATCATAATTACGAAATACCATTCGCGGTAATACATTGCAACTCCGATATTATTATTATGAATTATATTTATGTAAAACAAAATTTACAAAAAAAAAATTTTTTTACCAGAAACGGCATGAGCCTAACGATTACGAAACTGTTATTAGAAGAGACGATTTACAAAATGATATTAGAGGTATTCGTTGATATGATTTTTTTCTGTATGAAATCAAAAAATTTCGCTTAACCACAACTTTCTATCATTCTATGCAGACTTAAATCAAACAAATTTTGACAAACAGTAAGCGAAGAAATATTTAGTTGCATATGATTTAACTATTTAAGTAATCCGTTATTTTTTGTTGTAAAAATCATATTAAGGTTATCGCACGAAGAATGTGTGGTGAATTCATTGCTCAATGAAGAGAAACATAGTTGCGTTCACAGTAGATGTGAAGACGCATTGGCCTTCGCTTTCGTTGGTCCACATTCCCATTTGTGCGGATCTCAGTTTAACGCTTGCATTCATTAATTCGCGTCAATCAATGACACCATACGATCATTTGATAATTGTACAAATATTTTACAATAAATCACCCATTATTTCTGTTATATATAAAATATATATATATATTATGAAACTTAAATTTTATACCTTAACAAATAAAGAATTAAATAAAAATTATTATACAATTACTTTAGCAAATATATTAGCGAACTCTATTTTAGAGTTACTAAAACTTTTATACATTTTTTATTTATTCATAATTATTCAATAATTATACAATTACTGATTACATGATTAGAAAAAAGCGAAAATTGAGAAAAAATAGACTAAAGTCAAATCACATAATCTAAGTGGTAATTCAAAAAAGTTTGTTTTAAGTAATATTTTTTTCCACATTTTGAAATTCAGACAAGAAATTGGACGAACTCCTCGTTTGTTACTCTAAACAATTCAAACCTGTTATTTATGGCTGGAGCCAATTGAACCCATTTAAATAAAACAAGAACACCACACTTTCATTTTGAACTCAAGTTTTCCATTCATTCATTTTCGAGATCGCTCTGTGAGGGTCGTGAGGGTAAACCCCGAAGAAGTCATCTCCATGCTGTATAATCTTCATCCGCTTTTATAATATCCTCCCAACTACTAAGCGAAACCCTTTCACAAATTTTTAGACTTGATCTCCACCAATACTACGTAAGAATCTCATTTCTGCAGCTTGTACTCGAGACCTTATTCTTTCGGTCATAACCCAACTTTCATGACCGTAGATGAGTGGGACAGCAAAATATTGATCTGAAAACGGAAAGCTTT
>JAQIXJ010000645.1:0-29577 GCA_034700185.1 Phthiracarus laevigatus
ATTAATAGGTTCAAGTTGTCGGCGACTAAACTCAGCTTTTTGTTTGTAATATTTATAGTATTTCTAAAAAGAGTTTAGAGTCTAAATTTTTTTACGGAAATTTGTAAACACTATAGTAATTAAATTAATATTTTCAGATAAGCGCTTATGAAGTACAGTATAAGCTTATATGCATTTAAGTAATTATATATTTCTATTTGTTAGAGTATAAGTATTTCTATATGTAGCAACAAAACGTGCTAAAAACTCGAGCTGCATTCGAATCTAATACCTCTCGATTCAGTGTCCGAAAGGTACTGATAGTGTCTTTTTCGGAATATACAATATATTCAAATATTTTTAAACCGTTATTCTTTCGTTAATTCCAACAACAAATTATTATTTTATAAGCTTTTCATACTTGAAATTAATCTTTAAAATTAACAAATTTTCATACTTAATAAATTTTTTTATGTATCAAAAAATGTCTATTAATTCTAAGTTTGAATTTATTTATAAGTTCACCTTTTATCAAAGATTTTGGTGTCAAGTTTAAAATAAACATCTGAAATATATGTACCATATATATACTATTTTGTAATTTCAATCAGAAAACCATTTGGCGTAAACGATTAAAACAGGGGATGGATTTCAATACAATCATGAATCGAATATAAATCGACAATATTTTGCAAAATTAAAGATTTAAACCGAAGTTAAGTGAAACCTTCGGCAATTTAGTTTAATTTATGTTTTTAAACAAGTCGCTAAGCATTCATCGATTTAATTATGATAGAGCGGAGCATTTTATACTTCTTAAGATAAAATTTAAGCGCTCCTGTGGACAAAAAAATTACTGCGTTAAACAAAAATCTGTAAATATTAAAAAATATTACTTTCATTTGAAATTACTATAAAATATAAATTTTCGAAAAAATCAGTTGATGAAAATAAATGAAAATGAAATAACTTACAGTTCTGTAGATTAAACAATACATAGCAAAAGTAACCATTAATACGAAGTCCGCAAAGATAAAATAACAAAAAGCGCTCTCAATTGGTCCCCACTGTCCAACTATAGTCAACAATTGAGCGAAAACAGCAAATAGGCCAGCGATTCCCTGTCCTGTGACCATTGCGTGCATACATCGACTCGGGAATACTGATACGAGTCCAGAAATGCTACCCTGAAGTAATGCGGCGAAACTACTCATCGTCACCACGCAGAACATCGTGAAGTAAAAAAAATTTATTTGATCTAAAATTTAAAAAAATAATAAATTGAACACACAATAAAATAGCTATTGGTCTAAATTGTTATTTACTTGAGTCAGTGTTTGTTTTCACAAAAATTGTTGTTATTATGAAAAAGATTATGATTCCAGAAAAAGCTACAATATTGCGTATTTCCTCGCGAACTCTGCAAAACGTTTAAAAGCTGTCATAAGCATTGAAGAAACAAACATATTTAGCAGATATCGGCATGAACTGTAAACGTTCTAAAAACAAAACGCTTTGGTATTTTATTGATAAAATGAACGGCTATAAGAAAAGTCTAATTTAATTAAATAGAACTAAACTTATTTTGATTTTTTGATAAATTTATATTTAAATACACGACAGTGTAACGTAAGTATTAGTTGCGCAGTATAATTTCGGTTGTAGTGACAATCAAATTAATTTTGTGCTAAACCCCCTAAATATCATAAGCACGCAAACCAAATATTAAACTTTGAAACTACACTTCGAAAGCTGAAATGCGAAATAATGTCAATAAGCTATATCCGGACTAATTTTTAAATAAATAACGAAATTTTTGATAAAAATATAAATTTAAAGTTAATATTAATTAAACAAAAATGGCCTTTAATTGCGCATTGCCGTCATAGTTAATTAAACCAATGTAAAACAATAAAACTCTTACTTATATCCATAAATAGCATTTAAGGCGAGCACCACAAGCATAGGAAAATTACTCGCAATCGTTAGATAGCTATCAAAAAACCTTTGAAGTTCCGTTTTATCGCTACTCTTTTGATTAACATCACGAAATTTATACATCCAATACTAAATCAACGAAAGAGTTAAAATTATTAAATTATTATGATCTTTTATAATTATATGGCACGTTTCATATTAACGCATCAACAATTAAATTGATGACGTCACTGTTATACTTTATAAACGTTAGTATTAATAATGTTAAATCATAAATAAATGGAGTGAAGTGCGTTAATATGAAACTTGCGATATATCGTAATAGCAGCGACCATTACATCAGTGGCAGTAATCAAAAAATTATATGGCAATAGTTGGGCCAAACCAAGAATCGCGAACGTTATTTGTACGAAATTATATCTAAATGGATAAAATGGTGATTAAAACGTTTGCTATAATAATTTGTGTGGTGATTGTGACGTACTTGTCTTCGGGTGCATTGACGGCAATAAGCGAGTCATCGCTGCTTTCGCTGCTAACAGTGTTGTCCAATAACGCGTCCTCACTCGCGAGTGGCGTATACTCGTCATACTCGTTATAGTCATCAATCAATGACATTCTTCAATCGCACCACAAATCGTTTGCGTGGATATGTTTCGCTAAGATATATCTGATGCGCATTTTATAGTTCACACGATTTTTTTGTTCACACAAATATCTAAAATAATTATTGATTACATATGTTTTTTTGCCATTACGTTAACGTTTGCGTTTGCGTTAACAAAACTGCGATTATTTAGTTATTCAACTCATAAATGATGTCCTAATATGAGTTTGTGTTTGCAACTACAGCTACATTCATTTTTTGTTAACCATCATATGACAATTATTTAATATTTGTACAATATTCTATAAATAACAATTATTTAATCTCTGATTTATCGATAAAGTTGGCGATTAAAACTTTTTCGCATATTTGGATACAATTTAAATTGTAGATATACGTTTATACGCACGAATTAAGTTTAAAGCTACTGGGGTTTAGGGTCTTTTGAATTTGAATATAAGATCTTCGCAAGTTTTGGCTATGTAATAATCCACATTATAGATTTTAGAAAGTGTGGGGCACATGCGATATGATAACAATGATAAGACGAATAATAATGATATTGAACCTCGAAAATACAAAAAAAACTTTAATTAAATACAGTTACCTATCAATTAAAGATATTACTGTTGTAGGAAATAAAAATATATTAATATAATATTTGTCTCCTAATTTCTATTTTATCCTCTTAAACCTAAAATTTCATGTTTTTGTCAGTGAACCCTTACTGATAACATTATGAAATGATTGATGAAATAGTTCATGTACACTATACAAGAAAATATTAATTTTTTAAATTTCAAGCATTAATTCACATTTTGAACTGTAAAAATTAAAATTTTGACAATTAATTAATTATATTGTTTTACTCAACAATAAATAAATTTTTAGTTGTGTATCAGCAAGGTATCAGCTATTCACACTTTTTAATAATCATTGCTATCCCAATTAAATTTTAGTTTATTAAGCTTCATTACAAGTACATTTCATATAAACATTAATTTGAAAATTTTGACTAATTTTAATAGTATTCTATTATTATTAATAGTTTTACATATTAGAATATTGTTTATTTTAATATTTTCTAAAATAAAAATTTCTAGCTTAACAATTTGCGTCAAAGTGCCGCTAAAAGTGTCATAGTGACGAGTACGAAAAATCGTTTGCCCAATAAAAACTCTAGTTTGCAAATGATAAATAAAAATTAGCACAATATTTTTTATTTTATTAAGTTATTTTTATTTCAAAGGATAGGAAAGGATATTAGAAGATGGAGTATATCGAAACTAAAAATAACATAAATAAATCACTTTAATGTTCTTAATCAGTAGAAAGCAATTACTAACCAATAATTTTTCTGCCGTTCCTATGAATGCATATAAATGTTTTACTAAGCCACGCCCACCATTCCAGTTTGCTTACATTTCAATGCATTGATAGGAATAGACAAAAAATGGTTGTTACTAACTAGTAGTTAACGGATTTGTTTAGGTATACGGAATGACAAAATAACAACTAACTTTATAATACAACTTTTACCTTAAAACCAGATATGTAAAGGCTTATACGCCAGTTTTGCCAGTTTCAGCATAAAAATAAAACTCACTCTTTACTGGCAAAACTGGCATAAGGCTTACGACGTTAACACGTTTGTTTAAAAGTTTTATCACTAATCATAAATTATATTGTAAGGCTAAGAGATTTTCGTTAGACCAGATTCGTTTACAATAATTAGTTTTTCGGGCGCCAGTTGGCCAGCCTTAGACCAACGAAGTTAATTCAATTCCAATATTAGAGATTTTAGAAATTTTAGAAATAATTAGACGTTTATTTAAATGATGATAAAAATATTTATTTAAGAGTAAAAATAAAGTAATATAATTTAGAAGAGTTATGAATAGAAACAGTAAAGTGAGTTATGTGATGGAATCTTAACTGAAGAATTTACTATCATCCTCTGCCTTATAAAACCGTGTGGCGGTTACAGGTTTGTGGTGATAACTTGGTCCTTAAAAATTTAAAAGGTCCAGGTTCTGGTTCTGTTAAGTTGGGTCCAGGTCCAATCAGGTTCAGGTTCGAGTTACTATAAGTTGGGACTTGGAACTTATATGAAAATGTAAAATGCATAAAATGTTATGTTTTTAAATAAGTTGTAATATTAAATAAATTCAAAAAAAATTTGCCTTGAGCTCAAAGACATATGTTTAATGAAAATATATTAGTCATAAAAGAATAGATGTTAAACAGGAATTAATTGATGCATAAAAATGCAATGCTAATAATGTTGTTTACCTAAAGTTTATGTAAATAAGTCCCGAGTCCAGGTTCAAGTCCCTGTTTCAAAGACCTGGACTTGGTCCAAGTCCTTGAAAAAAATTAAGGTTCACGTCCCAAAATGACTTTTAAGTCCCAGGTTCAGGTCTGGGTTTTCTTAAGGACCCTCAAAGACCCGGACCTGTTCATCTATAGGTTAACCCCTCATTTAACTCCGTTTTTTGAGCTGAGTTAAATGATATAGGTCTCGAAGGGTATTCTAAAATTATTTTTGACCCCTTCTGATTAAGGTGTTCTTGCCACCTCGATGTCCCCATTTCGCACTCCTCTCTGAATCCATTGATATAGGTGTCGATAAGGTGGACGTTCAGGAGGGGATCTTAAAATGCTTTTAAATAGTTTTTCCAATGCCATTTTTTTAATGAGAGGTTCAACCATCTCGAAACCCCCTATCTGATCTCTTCTTTTCGAGCTGAATTCATTGATGTATGTGATGATGGGGTAGGACCCCCAGGGGAGGAGCCTATAAAGGTTTCACAGACAAACAAACAGACAGACAGACAGACAGACAGAGACAAATTTTGTATTTATATATATTGATGATAAGCTACACTACTGTAACGCAAACACTAACATTAACACACGTGTACTGTTACAGTAACACATATTACTTGTGGTTTTGATCCAACAAAATATGTTTGATGGCAGCAATGATTTCCATTATAAAAATGGATTAATATTGGCGCCAATGGTCAGAATATCGACGCTTCCAATGAGATTATTAGCATTAAAATATGGCGCAAATATCGTATACACCGAAGAAATTATTGATTACAAGTTGATTCGATGCAAACGACACGTCAATCACATACTATCCACCATAGACTTCGTCGATGACGACGGCATTGTCGTGTTCAGGACGTGCGCCCAAGAAACACATAAACTAGTTCTTCAGTTGGGAACCAGTGACCCAAATCGCGCATTAATCGCCGCTAAATTAGTGGAAGCAGATGTGGCAGCCATTGACGTAAACATGGGATGTCCAAAACAATTTTCCATGAAAGGAGGAATGGGTGCAACACTGTTAACGCAACCCGAAAAGATTGTGTCCATATTAACCAATTTAGTAGCAAATATTCGAAAACCGATTTCGTGTAAAATCCGAGTTTTGCCGAATTTGGATGATTCGGTAAAACTCGCGAAACTGATCGAATCGACGGGAGTTAAGGCGCTGGCAGTTCACGGAAGAACGAAGGAAGAGCGACCTCAGCATCGAAATCGAGATGACGTGATCGAAGCGATTTCCAACTCAATCAACATCTGTACGATAGCTAATGGCGGTTCGTCTCAAATAACTAAATACGAACACATCGAACAGTTTGCCAAAAAGACGAACTGTTCTTCGGTTATGATCGCCAGAGCGGCCATTAAAAACTGTTCAATATTTAATAGACAAAGTGTTTTGCTGCCAATCGATGACGTAATTAGAGATTATCTCAAATTTGCTATTGATTTTGATAATAATGTAATGAATACTAAATATTGTATTCAACAAATGTTGGGTTCATTACAAGAGACGGTAAAAGGCAAGGCATTGCTCGCTTCGCAACATATCAACACTATTTGCCATTTATGGCATATGACTGACTATTACAATGATAAACAAAAATGTATTTATGAGCGAACGAAGCAAAAATTAGGTAATATGCGTGATGTAAACCACTGTTTCGTTAAAAGAAGAAAAATCATCGCCGAAAACGAGGATAGAATTGAGATGCCATTAATTTTTGTGCGCACTTTATTTGGCGATAACGATTTGCCAAAATCTACTCTTTTAATATGGACTCACAGCAAAAATATAAAATTACCGCAATATCGAACCACACAAATTGAGAGACATTTCCATACAGTTTGCACTGTGGATGAAAAAGCTTATTCAAGTTCTTATTTAGAAAAATGCAAAAAACGTGCCGAACAATTGGCTGCTCTCGTCGCTATTTATTCTTTAAAATTAATTGATAATTTAGAAATCATTAAACAATGTCTTATTGATGAAACTTATTGCGTGAAAGTTATAACAAACGATCGCACATTTTTTATTAAGACTTCCTAATAATTTCTAAGTTTAGACTTACCGGTGTATTCAAGCTTTAAGTGATATAACGATTTATATTGAAATTTTCAAATTAATTACCGTATTTCAATGATGGTAACGCACACCACTTTAATATTCTGTGCGAGCATTGCTTTACAGTTTTTGATCATTTATGCCATATATATAAATTAATCCGCAAAAATTTCAAAAAAAAATTATACAAGTGTGGAATAAGATTGCAATTTAAAAACTTTCTATCTGTTATGACTCTACAATCAGAAACACCTGATTTGATAAAATATCAATAAATTTAAAAAAATTATTCAGTATTAATGCTATTCTGTTTTGTTCCAAACTATTAAATAAAATAAATAATTTTTTTCTAACGTTATTAAAATAAGAATTCCAATTTTTTATGGATTATAATTCACATCAAAACTATAGTATTCGATAAATTAATCACTTTACATGTTACATGTATTTATTTAAATAACGGATCTTTAGCACATTTCATATTCTTCTCAATACAAAATGACACATATTTATAAACTTAAAAAGTTTACATAAAAAAATGACTGAGAAATGAAAAGAAATAAGTTTTAAGCGGTCACATCTGGCTCCGGAAGCTTGTATTGGCCATTAGCGTACACCAACTTTTGTTCACGAACTTTCAAATCAAGAAAATGCCTTAATTCGTGAAGAGTTAACTCATTATTATTAGTGGCTTGCATTGCAAACATTTGTAACATCGTATGTATTCTTTCTAATGGCAGTGACGTTAAATTATTCAACATATTGACCACAAACGACCAGTAAATATTTAGCTTCTCTTCTCGTTCGTCATGACCGGAAGCATTGGTTTTATCAGTACCCAAATCGTCATCAAAATCATCTTCAATATTCATAATTGTTTCATTAGTATTTGCGGCGTGCGATGACATTATTTTGTCGTCTTCGACCAACACAAACGTATCAGTAGTCGTCTCTTTAAGTATACCTTTATTTTGCCACAAAGCTATGCGTCTTCTTAGAATCGATGGTGGAATTGACATCACTTCACTCAACTCGGCCACAGTCCATGTTTGTCTGTCTTGAAAATGCCAGATAATGGTGGCCTGTATCGGTGGCACCGAATAACTTAGTTTTTGGCCATCAAAATCAAGTTCTAACTGCACTAAACCCAAATGCGACATCCAATTAAGAGTTCGCGATCCTTTAATCGTTTCAAAAGCTTTCGTATAGATATCTGTTCCTTGCGTCACATCTGGAGGTAATTTGAGCGAACTTACGTCTTCGATCGAAGGCAAACCCAATTTTTCGGGCCAAAACTGTGCCGAAAGTATTAACGAATTGACGGAAAACTTATCGAATTTATACGCTTCGATTTCTCCGGCATTAATCCGTTGATTAATACGTTTGGATGCGGTCACGTCTTTTAGCATCACTTCGCATGCGTGCAAATCTGATTCACCAAATCGTAAGGTTAATAATTCCAGATTTCGTCTCTCGTGTTCGAGATTGCATTCGAAATTAGTGAGAAGCCTTTGAGCGAGTAAGCGCTGATACTCTTCCACAAACAAATCTTTACTTTCGTATATGTTCACTAAAATGCTAACAATATCCGAAGAGCGAAGAGATTTGGGAGTACCGGCGTCTTGTGAGGCGTCAATCGGATCAGGTTGCCATTGTTGCCAATTTTCCGCTATATTTTCGTCATCGCTATTATAATTCGCTTCATCGCCGGTTTGCACATTTCCTTTAACAAATTCTGGCGTCAACTCGGATGAAGTGTCATCAGTTAATGCGGTAATAATGCATCGAACAGTGTCATCCCTTAATTTCAGATATTTTCTGACGGGTTCGCACACCAATTGCAATATAACACCAGTTGGATCGACAACACGCAACGCTTTAATCGCTGATATGTATGCGTCAAGAATGTTGCTGGTGCTCACACCAGGATGTAATAAACGAGTTTCTAATGATTCCTTAAGAGTTTTGATCAATTTTGGCCTAAAATTAGCGCATTTCTCCAGGCATTCGCGCAAATCTATGAGTGACGGCTCCGATTCGGGAAATTCGATTATAATATCAAACATTTGCTCCATTCGGCAATTAGCGTATGTTTCGTACAAAAAATGAGTTAACCTTTCCTCTAAATTCGACAGATTATTGTCTGCTGAAGATCCATCATATACAAAACGTATCCAACCAATCACTGTGTTGTCGATCCAACTTTTTAAATTGCAAATACAAGAAACCTCAAAATTTCCTATAAGTATTTCAAAAAGAATTTATTTCTTTTATAGATTGATAAACCTTTTTTCAATTCATTTTACATTAATAAAGAATTTATTCTGTATTTTCCCGTTTATTTATTATTTAGTTTTAATCAAGTGTATCATAATTATGATCTCATTTAAATCCAATTTTAAACATATCAATTAATTCCCCCAAACTTTTTAACGCAAATTAACCTTTAAAACATTAGACAAATAAACAAATTCATAGATACATTATGGGACGGATACTTAACAGCAAATTTTTCTATTAACGTATATTTTATTTTTTGTTAAATTTTTACAAATTATAAATAATGTTTGATAAAATTGGACATACCTTTACAACTTTCGTAAATATGTTTCTCAATACATGAATGCATAATAGAAGTGATGGCATCGCCCACAACCACTTCAAGTAATCCTAAATCACTTAACTGTCGATTAAACAGTAAAAACGAGTCATTAATTGATTGGCAGAAACACTGATTTGATTGAGCGCTGAATGAAAACTGACACGCTTTGCAATTGCCATCGATTTCGGTGCTTTGCATGTCATCATCGATGGAATCAATAGTTTGGTCACCAATTGATTTGGATTTTTCAAACCGTTTTACGCTGAAAGCTAACGAATAAGTGGTTAACAGATACTGATTGAAACAAATGGGAATTCGAGCCATAAGTATTGCGCGCAACAATGTCTTCATTTTAGTGGTGTAATCCACATATGCGGCCGTATTATCACCGAAACACAAACGCATTATTTCATTATTAGTCCATTTGATTGCCGACACGTGTAACGTATTGAGCGACGCAAATAACAGATTGTGCGATGATTTACAGCTATTATTATGAGTTATATAATGCGATGATTCCGATGATAATGGTTGAAATGATGACCAAAATTGTGGCACCAATTCGTTTGTCACGTAATTTCTATACATTTCGTAATACCATTCTCGTAATATTGATGTAAACGAGTTATGCTCTAATATTGTTAAACAGTTGTTCACCGATACATCGTTTACTGAAGAAGTATTGGTCATTATTTTCTGTGTACACAAATAATAAATCATTTGAAAATAACGTAACGATTAAACCAAAACTTACGGTTAAACCAATCATTGATTGTGTGATCAAATCCCACGAATCGTTAACTGAACACATTTTTCAGATGATTTTTAGCTGACTTTTTAAAAAAAGGCTCACTTATGGATGATTGATGTACGATATGTTTCCACCACTGACTGGTGAGCGCCACATACTATAATACTCTACTAATACTGTAAATGTAATGTCGACGACTGCGTTAAGTTATGCTCTTTCACTCAATAAACGTAATTATATGGCGATGTGTTATCGATTTGTTCATATCTGTCCAAATGTCTGTCAGACGCCGTGTCCCTAGTCTAGATAAATAAAAAAAAAGGGAAAAAACTGAATAAATTAAAAAAAAGTGAAAATAAAGTCAAAAATTTTAAAAAACAAGATACGGTCATAATATCTTTGTTTGTAAAGTTAAGTTCAGTTAGTAAATTGTCGCTCGCTCTCTCCGTTCATTTTTAAGACTGTTTTAATACAAAAACGGGAGATCCCGTTACAAATTTTAACCTTATTTTGGTAATTTTTACCTTATTTTCCCATTTATGTCTCTTTTTAGCCTATTTTTACCCAATTTTTGATCAATTTTGTGGCCTATTTCGACCAAATTTTTGGCTTTATTGACATGGAAATACCTGCTATAATAAGAAATCGTTTAAAATCCCTTAATTTAAATAAAAAATTGCTTAAAATCCCTTAATTAGAATAAGAAAATAGTAAAATTCCTTTATTACAGTAAAGATTAAAATCCCTTAATTAGAATAAGAGTACGGACGGACGGACAGACAGACAGACAGACAGACGGACGGACGGACGGACGGACATACCCAAATCCATAAATCTGTTTAAAGTCAGATAAAAAAATGAAAAACATTGAAAAATAGATAAATGCTAAAAACAAAATGATATATACATATAGGTACCGTAAGGTGTGTCCCAGTGGGGAGTCTCAAGAGTATACCCTCCTCCCCCATGAAAATCTGAAGTCAGAAAATGGTTATTTCTTCATGAAAATGGCACTTTTTTGCCGAAAAATTAAAAAGTTGTAGCTTAAATCCGATGAGTTTTACCCCCATTGATTTTTGGTAAAATCCGAAATGAGACCCCATCCAGACCTTCAAAGTCTGGAACACACTGTATATACCTAAAGACAAATTATAGTTGTATCAGAATTTTCAACTTAGAACAGCGCACATTCACTGTCAACTTAACAGAATTATATTCGTGTTCAACTCATATTATAATGTAGTATATAACGGTTGGAACCGTAGATTGCATATTCACCACAACAAGATTGACAGATAATACGTTACCACGAATACAGTGCAAGTGATTTTCAAAATTATATGGCGCTTAATACAGCTCCATAATATGATTAAAGTTCAAAATCTAATTTTAATCTCATTTAATACTCTGCATGAAAAAAATTAACTAAAGAAAGAAATATTGAAAGACTAAAATTCTAATCTCCATATTTATGTATTATCTAAACTTTAAATGTAATGAAGCTAAGCAATGCGTCTATCGATTGCCCTTAACTACTATCTGGGATGAGAGGGCTGAGCGTTACTAACACTGATTACTCTAGTGATGTGGGAACGAATAAGAAAATAACGAATAAGCACAATTATGAGACCGCTGCCCCATACTCACGATCTCATCGATCGGGAGAGCGAATATTCTTTGCTCTCTCTACGATCTTAGGTGCCGTGTGCACTAAATTGATGCATAAAGAGGTATTGCTTACTAAAAATCTGAGACAATCCCACCGCCTTTATAAGTCGAAGCACGGAATCTTTCTGGACAGAGAGAACTTGTGGCTGGTTCTCCTCAATTCTAGTTTTTGATTGTGAAACTATATCTGTAATTTATCTGAATCTTTATTTAGAAATCTTTTAAATAAACTATTTTCAATTTTAACTAAAGTCTCCAATTAATTATTCGAAATTTGATAACCTGAGTTTTTTATCTGGCGCCCGAAAACGATTTTTGGATCTCTACTGTTTTAACGAAAATCTCCAAACCTTACAATATTAAAGACAAGCAACGACAGGATAAATCGTGAAAACTTGAAAACAAAATGAAAAGATAATGAAAGGAAACGATGAAATTATATAAATTTGCGAATTGATGAAAACAAGAGATTGGAGAACAGATAAAAACAATCGCGAAAAGAGGGGAGGCTTAACAAACAACAGTGTGAAGCAGAACAACAGAACGTTCAACTTGTCAGTCACCAGATTGGATCTAAATGTGATTTTGAACATGATTGGCAATATAAATCCCTCTAATTATTATTATCTTCAAAAATTAATATTGTCAAAAAAATTTTTAAAAATTTTATGTATTTATTAACAAACAATTTCTACAATATTGCATTTTTACAATTTTATTGCATAAAACATAATGAAACAAGAATGATATATTACCATAGATCACTTTTCGCAGGTTAACATATACTTTTGAAAATTTTTTATTTCTAACCCCTATAATTTAAAGTTGAGTATCCCTTTAATAAAATAATAATCATATTAAATCCATTTATTATTAAATAATGCGCATAGGGATGATGCAGCGCAGAAAGGGTAAGGAATAACTGAATGAGGCCCAGAATTACGTTTAAGGTCTGTTTAAGATGAGCGAGAATTGTCCCGATTATTCTTCGTCACATCATTCATATTAATATCTTATAATACATATATAAGTTTTCTGTCTTCGTGAATTTGAAAAACCGTTTATAGGTTCTTCCCAGGGCGCGCTACTCCATCGACATCTAAATCATTAGATCGGTTTCAATTTTAGGAATTGAAGGCTGGGGCCTCTCCTTTAATGAGGGTATAGGGTCAGTGGTGTACGCTATCATTTGGGTGGAGTAAGGGAGCAGTGGGTGAGGCATAGGATTAGTCGGGTGTAGATATGATCAATAGGGTGGGATACTGGATCAGTCGGGTTGGATACTGGATCAGTCGGGTGTGTTACTGGATCAGTCGGCTGGGGTACGGTTTCATTCGAGTGAGGTAATGTATGAGTCTGGTGGGGTACATGATTATTCGGGTGGGGAAGGAAGTCAATTAGGGTAATTGATCATTAATCATTAATGGTATGGTCCAGGATTAATCTTGTGGGATTTAGTTAAAGTCAGATGGATTTCGGGATCAATCGGGTTCTGTTCGGAATCATTCAGGTGGTTTCATAACTGATCGGGTACAGAATCATTCTTTTAGTGTCAGGGAGGAATCACCCGTGTGGAGTTCGGAATCGTTTTGGTGATTTATGGGCTCAGTCGTATGGTATTCGGGATCATTGGGGTGTGGATAGAAATTATTCTTGTGGAGTTCTAACTCATTTCGTTGGGTGAGGGATGTCGACAATAGCCTGGGTTTCTTCGCTTGAGTCCATATTCACTGTTTGCATCGTATCATCAGGATCATTCGTCTGTTGATATGGATCAGTTGGGAAGTGTTCAGGGTTATTCAGATGGGGCCCATGAGCATTCTAGTTGGATCCGGTATCATTCTGTTGGGGTCTACAATTTATCGGATGGGGCTGGGTTTTCGACATCAGTCGGTTGGGGCTATAAATCATTATTTATAAATCATTCGTTTAGGGTCATTGATCAGTCGGGAGGTAATGAAAAGCCCGGGTTTGTTCTGGTTGGGTCCATTATCATTCTTGTGGGATTAGGAATCGTTCAAATAGGTTCAGGGGTAAGAAGGATGTGTTCGGGGGATGTCGGGCGAGGCCTGTGATCATCGGGTGGTGTATTAAATTATTCAAGTGTGGCCCAATAACTATTCGGGTGGGCCGGGATAATTTGGTGGGGTCCAAAATTAATCGGAAGTCCGATATTATTCGTTTGGGGTCAGGGATCAGTGGATAGGACCGGGTTTATTCGTCTGTGTTCATTATCATTCGGTAGGGTACGGATGGATCTGCTTCCATATCAAAACTTGAACCTGTTGTGCCCACCGGATGCGGGCTTTTTCTAGTATAAATAATAAAATAGAATAGCTATAAAATCATACGCATTAAAGCTTTTATACTGACATCACCGTAATATCATTACAAAAAGCGTTTATCACTGCATTTCTATTAGTCGGATATATTTAAAGCCTGTTATAATACATGCAAACATTTTTTGTCGATTCCTATTAATAGATATGAATGTTTTACTAAGCCATGCCAAACATTCCAGTTTGCTTAACATATCAATGCATTGATAGGAATAGACAAAAAAAATGTTTGATACATGCATACAATAGAGTATGAAATAACAAAGTATTAAACTTAGTTTAACCTGAAAAACTATTTTCCCAGATTGAATAATCTCAAGTTAACGTATGCATGGGTGGCACTAAAGGATGCCGGAGGGGGTGCGGGGCTCTTTGGAAAGCGTAGCGATGCGATGTATGGCATTGTGAGATGCGGGGCACAGGGGATGCCAAGCATGGGGGACACCAGGCATGGGTGGTTGCGAGTGTATGGGCTGATAACTTTGATTAAATTTGCTGTAAATACTTCCGCAGGTTTCTAGTTTTTATTAGTAAAACGCGCAAATAATACTTCCGGGAAAGTACGCAATACCTGATAAATGTTTGACTCATTCCTGATGAATCATAAGCAATCAATTATAATCTATAAATTGAAAAAGTATTAATACTTTCCATTTTTTGCAGTGTTTTCAAAATAGAAGTATTAATTACTATCAAAATTAACGCAAACAAATAAAAACTAATTATGTCTTAACAGATTCTAATAAAATAAATAACTATTGGTAAAGGTTTTACTTTGATTTTTAATTGAAAATAAAAATTTACATGCAAATCACAAGTGATTTAATAAACAAAAAATTAAATTTTACAATAATATTGTTAATAAGACTTTAGTTGGTAAACAACATTTAAAAAATTAGCGAACAATATTATTATTTATAATAATTAGTTTTTTGAGTTCGCATCTCAATAATAACCATAACCGTAAACATAAACATAAAATGCATAATTTTAGGTTCAATTTTATTGATCGCCATCGAGTCTTCTGACCCTCACCTGCTGTTTGTAATGATATTCTTTCAGATAAATTTTCAAACTTTTAGGTAATTGCAAGTATTGTATTGAATCGTATGATACGCGCGAGCATATCGTCGTCCGACACATTTGTTGCAACGAAAACGGAAAATTTCGATGTAATGGTATGGTAAGCATAGGCTCAAAGAACATACAATGACTCGGATCCTTGTAATGTTCAATCAAACCGCAAACCGTTGGCGACGAATATATTCCCGGATCGCGAGAGTCAAAGCTAAATCGATGGTTCCATTGTTCGATTCTTGCGTGAAGCGAACGATAAAATCGTCGAAAACTAACTGAAAATAAGTGTTCTTCCTGTGCGCTGTCTCGAAGAAGAAAAGTTCCTTCGGGTTTGTCCACGAGTAGTCTTTCAGCCTCGTATCGATCCATTTTGCCCCAATAGAAGCTACAATTCGTTATATCTAGCAAATCAGGCACAAGACAGTGGATATAATCGATTTGAGTATGTATTTGTTGATTCAGTTGACCGTCAGTCTGATTTATTGTCGAATAGTCGCGAATGCAATTCATGAATGGAATCATTGTTTATACAAAAATGAATGAATGAATTAACACAATAGCGTACTAATCTATTTATTTATTACATCACGTCATTGTTGTGATCAATGCAATAGTCGTAACTCCAATCATACCAACACATCAAATACTACTTTCTTCCAACTTAACGCAAAACAATAAATTATGGTTTTATATAAAAATGATTGGTATACGAGTATAGCATATAGGGTTACAATAAAACGCAAACATACTTTACGTATAAATATTAGGGAGCGATATGTGAAAAGTGCGCGATATTACTTTTATTACTTTATGTTAGTTTGTTTTCATTAAATTGGTAAACATTGATGGTATTGTTTAAATAAATGGCCAGCGATTCCAGTGAAAATATTGAGTGCGAATTACGTTACGGTCACTGCGAGGGACACACGGTTTGCAGTTTTCACGTAAACGGAAAGTATGCGCGCATTATATGATTTTTTTTGTTAAGTTTTTTAAATACCAAACGATTTTAAACGCGATTTTATTATTGAAGAAATATATTGACGTGCGGTGTCGACGGCGAAGTGAGGGTTTGGCCCATCGACGACAAAACCGATGATAACGATGATAGCGCTCAATCTTTTCCGATTAGCGATCAAGCATTTGGCATCGTTTGTAATGTATGTTTAATAGACACCCATTTTATTTGATTTATTTTGATTTGTTGTACCAAACATTAGACCACAAATTTTTACATCGCTTGTGACTCAAATACTGTTAAATCCTACTCAATAACGGATGGAGAAAATGAATTAACCGTTTGTCGATTTACTGCAAATGCTACGCATCTCGATATCAGCGCTGATGGCAATCATTTGGTGGCCTCTGCCGCGTAATTTTTTTAAACATGCTATAACTATCATTTTTTAAAGTTAAACTTATTAATGAAAATGTTTCAAATTATATAAATTCTGTTCTTTCTTACAGTGATTTTACATTCAAACACATAAATTTAGAAAAGAATGCGCAAAAAGTTTTTGAAGGACACGACGCTCCGATTCTTTGCGTTTCATTGGACCCAAAACTGAAATATATAGCATCTTCGAGTTGTGACGCGTCCATAAGAATATGGAACATAGAGAGCCAAAAATGTGCGCACATTTGGACAAATTGTTACCCGAAAAGTAATGATTTATTCAATTCGGTGACATTAGCGCACGTTAGTTGGCAACCAATTTACGGCCAGTTAATTGCGATACCAAAACAAGAACAGGTGGAAATATATCACAGGGAAACTTGGGATTTAGTGCACACTTACAAAAGCGACAAACTTTCAAATATATCCATAGCATCGTATTCACATGATGGCAATTATATCGCCGCTGCCAACAATACGGGAACAATAATGATTTGGTCCACCAAAATAACTAATGAGTCTCCGATCGCTATTTTCTATCACTACAAATCATGTAAAATTTCTTGTTTAAAATGGAACCCAATAGTTTCCAAACAGTTTTGCTTTTGCGATATTAATGGCCAGTTTGGTATTGTGAATATTAATCCAACTAAAAAGGATAACGATGCGGGACTTACGCAGCAAGAGCTGGAAAGTCTTTTCGCGAGCGGCGATATGTTCGGTGAGTTGTCAAACGATGGTTTTGGTAAAGATGTTCGCGACAGCGATATTAAAAAACAAAAGCAAGTAATTGACGATTTGCCCAAAATCACATTCAATCCAAATAAAAACGTTAGTAACAACAAAGAAAACCGGAGAAAACCTGATAAAAAATCATTAGACGAACAATCAATTAAATCAAATGATGACGAAGGCAATGAAAATGAAGATATCGAAGAAAATGAAGATTTGTTTGATATCGGAGCACTTAAGTCGAAATATGATAAGCTAATATTCGGAGAAGATTCTAATGATAAGAAGAATGAAAAAGAAAGCAAAGACGTAATTACTAAAGAAATTATAATTCGAGACCCTTTAGAAGCACCACCTCTACGCCAACACCCATTTCAAATTGGTTCAACTCCTACTGAATTGTCTCAGCGGTTTATGGTTTGGAATTCTGTTGGTATAGTGCTTTCGTCGACAATTGATAACGATGGCGATGAAGAAAAATCGATTGACGTTGAATTTCATGACTCGAACACTCATCACTCAATTCATTTGCAAAATCTTAATGACTATACGTTCGCTGATTTATCGAACGAAGCTTTGATTTTAGCTAATAATGGAAATGAGGGCAACTCAAAACTATTTTGTATGCTTTTTAATACGTGGGACGCGACCAAAGAGTGGCAAATCGAAATGCCTACCGATGAGCGTATCGAAGCCATAACTACAGGTTCAGGTTTCATTGCTGTGGCCACTGATAAACGTTTCATAAGAATTTTGACTATTGGTGGCATACAAACTAACTTATTTTCAATTGCTGGACCTTTATTGTGTCTCGCATCTTACGAGCATAACTTAATGGTTATTTATCATATGGCGTCTGGATTTCCCGAAGAACAGAGTCTATCGATGTATATATTAAATGTTGACCACAAAAATGCTGTGATTCGACATCCAGTGCCGAGTCCTATATCAGTAGCGTTAAGCCCTAAATCGCAACTTTCTTGGGCTGGTTTTACTGATGAAGGAACTGCTTGTGTCACTGATTACGATGGAATCGTTAGGGTGTTAAAGAAATCATTTGGTAACACTTGGATACCAATCGCTTCCACTAAAGAACACGTGAGTTTAGAAACAAAAATTTAGTTTATTTATAAAATTATGTTTTCAATTTTAGACCAAAGGAAAATCTGATCATTATTTCATAGTAGGATTGAGCGAAATTAAAAACCAAATTAGATGTATATTTTGTAAAGGCGCTCGATATCCCACAACACTTCCAAAGCCAAATATTATTATATTGCCATTACAGATGCCTATTTGCGAATTGTTTACCGCTAAAGGAAAACATGAGGTTTGGTGTCTATAGATTTTGCATCGAAACGCATGTTTGGTTTCACTTTTTTTGTTTTATTTAATAGGAAGAACAGATTCGAAATAAACTGATGGTATGTCTCCTCAAAAAATTATCGAAAGAGGGATTTGAAATCGACTCGCTATTAGAAGATTGTAACAGAAAACTTATTAATTCGCTCATTAAATTGTTTGCTGTAAGTTTTTGTATTTAATTGAATATACATTTAATATCACTTATTGAATGGTTTTAAATTAGCTGGCATTAGGAGCTGAACGCGAATCGCTTGCATTGGAGATCGCATACCTTATGCCAAACAACGTTGCACTCGAAGGTGCCATTAAATACGCGGAACGTCAGCGACACAGAAGTTTGGCTCAAAAGATAAGTGAAATCGCTCAACAAAAATTAGACGACGAATTAAATGAATGCGCGGAACAGTCTGATGAGGAGGTGGAGATCACTCATATCGCTACTAATCATATTGATATGCAGACTTCTAATGAGGTTCAGCTAAAACCTAAAGCTATGAAAAATCGATCGGATATCGCCATTGAGGATACGAATTCAAATTTTCCAGTATCTGATTCGGACAATAATGAATCTGACTCTGTAAACGTGAGGACACTAAACACAAATCAAGAAGAAAGTAATGATTTTGCGGATAATAGTAATGATAGTTACGCACTCAAACCAAAATCAGTAAAAGGCACTTTAAATAAATGCGGAAATCCGTTCAAAGTTGTGAATAATGCGAAAAGTAATAAAAGAAAAAAATCTAATAATCAAAGTGATTATGATTCCGAAGACAGTGAAGATGATATGAGCGATAATATTGCGTTTAAACTTTATCTCGAAGAACATCGACAACAAATATGTGACGATAATTCCGATGTTGAAGAGGAAAAAGAAGTGATTAAAATCGCTAAAAAACAGTTTCAAGATCTTGATCTAAATGTAAGAAAGTTGTGGCTGAAGAAAGCAAAAGAAAAGCCAGAAAAGAGAAGAGTAAAACGAGATAAAGTTGAAACGAAGAAGAAACACAAAATTGAAAACAATTCAATTGCTAGTTTTTTTAAACGATAATTAAAATCGTGTTTAATATTGGTTTAAACTAAAAATGTAATATCAATCCGCTAATTTATAAATCGTATCGAATATAATTTTAAGATTAATTAAAAAAACGAATTTAGTTGACAAATACGAATGTATAGAATTGATTTTATAAGTTTATGAATGTAGTTATGAAGGGGTGAAACGAGCGCTACTCGACGTCATCTTCAGCCATCACTTCATTTAAACGTTCGCTTCCATTGGCACTTCCGCTCGCAGACACACTTTTAGTTAATTTCTTTATATTCAAATTTAATTAAGTTAGAAATAATGGTTTAATGTTTACGATTTATCGATACGATAATGTATACCTGACTAACAATTGGCAATCTTTGCAACAATAAGTGAAAAACCTGTGGCGGCAGAGTCTGTTGAAGAACTTGCAAAAGTTGCTGCGGTTGACCGCAAACGGCCACTGCATTACTCAAATGTTCGATACCATTCTCGATCTCACCTAAAATAAAACCCATTTACCATTAAAATATTGGTTACGAAAATATGATTTAGTTTAGATATAACCTGATGCGAGCAACTCTTCTCCGAGTTGTACCTCTTGAATAAAGAACTTCTGGACCGCTTCGTAATCTCTGAGATCAGGTAATTGTGAAGAGCTTTCCGCCGCTTCTTTGATACTCTTTTTAGCCAATTCTCGTCCTATTAAATAATTATTGTGAATAACACGCTCGATATAATCAAATAATAAGCGAATAATCAATTACTTTGTTTTAGTTTTTGCTTAAACAGCGGATCGTTCCTTCGTTTTCTGTCAAAATAGACGCAATAAGCCATAAAGCCTACCACACCAGCGGTCACTCCTATTGTGGTCTTAGATAACGCAAAATTCATTGCACTGTATTTAGCTGTTAATATAGTGTGATCAGATCAGACAGTAATCTAACGAATGGCAAATGTATATGACTGCGTTATTAGTGTTCACAAAACTTATGGTTATATTAACTTTTGCGACCACTAATATACGGTATAGCATAACATTGAATGAATGTATTGCTATGTTAAATGATTAATAATATCTGCGCACAACACAACAAAACACAACATTATAATACATTGAATATAGCTTACTATAAATACATAGAATGCAAATTAAAAATTTAGTCTTTTTATGGAAATCTTTAAAGTGATGTTTTAAGTAGATTTGTAATACAAATTTTGTATTCAATTTTTTAAGTATACTAAACAATATTAAAGTAACATTTTATACTTCTATATCAAGTGAATCATCAGACGTCACTACTAGATGTGGTCGCAAAAGTTAGGATAACCAAACTTATATTACAGTTAGAGTTTCGCACAGGGGTTGGTTGCACAAAGCAATTTGTGTCGCGAATTGCGTGAGAAAATTGCGGCACAATTTACTATTTGTGAGTAAATTGCGAAAAATACTACTTATTGCCATTTAGAAAACATTTAAAATAAGCGCTAGATTTTTCGAAAAAGTTGATCAAAAATTTATATATTTCCTGATTAATAATGATTTTAAACGCTTCTCTTTATCCATCCTTGAATATACCCTGTTTTTAGTTCTGAATTTTTTTCCTCCATCAATGACATTATTAATAATAAAATTTTATTAATTTTATCGAAATAGTATTTTTCAAAAATTGCGCAAATTTCGTTCGCAATTTTCGAAATTTGCTTAGCCTTTTAGTTGGTTGCGCAATATTTGCAAACCTGGTTTTGCAATTTTATTTTACGCATAACTAAAGACGAGTCTCACTAAAACAATGCGCATTTAATGTAATGAAAATATTCAAAATTTCTTACGAGTTTTAAAAGATCATTTAAAAATGTATTTAGTTTAATATCGGTTTTTATTTATAAATATTATTTAACCCCAACCTAGTTTTCAAAAAGTCAAGCAACTGGGAAACATACAATTTTTGTCTATTCCTATGAATGCATAGAAATGTTCTACTAAGACACGCCCACCATTCCAGTTCCCTTAACATTTCAATGCATTCATAGGAATAGACAAAAAATGTATGCTGGGAAATAATAAACTCGCGAGTAAATGCGAGGGGTTAACCAGCCTTAAAATAGCTTTAGAATAATGGAAAAGCTGCGTGTGTTTTGTGCGGAACAGTACGATAAGAGCTAAGCAATCACCACGTTACAATTAATATACATTAAATCCCTAATAAAATAAATCTGTTTCTACTGTTTTATATAATTGATCGTTTCTCTTATTCAAATTCGAAATATAAACGTTATAAATATGTAATAAATATTTTTGAAATCGCTGTCATATTCATACGCCGCAAATATTTAAACTTCAACTCGAATAGGTACACTAAAAATGATTTTATGTTATTCTGCTCTTTTTATTTGAGTTCTAAATTTAGTGATCACCTAAAGTTGAAACATAATTTAGTTAAACAGGTTAGTGAAGGATAAATCTTTATGTCAAGAACGATAACATTTTATATTTAGTTCAAGTTTGCGACTTACGACTAGGATCTACAAAGTTGAGAAACACAACCAAATAATTTTAAATCCAATAAAATTCGATTTTTATAAATTATTAATTTCCAATTAAAATTTTTGTTTAATTTTTCTTCGATAGTATTTTAAAGTTGTTTTTAGTAGTTAAGTCACGATGACAAATTATGAATAAAATACTGTATTGCAATATTAAAAATAATCAAACCCATAACTATGATCATTGCAAATCAAAATTTTAATAAAAAAAAGTATTCACAATTTTTAAAAATAATGGTTGATCGCAACGAAACGTTATAATTAAGAATCGGTAAAGGTTAACAATTTAAGGCCACTTTTTAGCGACGGTTTCTTGTTCATTGGGTAAAGGGGAGTCGAATGATGTCGGTCTCAACTCGATCCGACCACCGGATCATGTGGAAAAATCGATTTCGAATTTATGATATTGACTTGTATTTAACAGAATTTCTATATCAGAATTTTACATTGAATATAGACAATATTACTTCAAAGAAGGGGATTCTGAGTCTGAAATATACAAAACTTGCACCTGGATTAAAATTTGAAATCGTCTTACAACACGTTATTGAATTATACCCTGGACCAGGAATTCTTAAAGGTTTGAAAAGACCCTAAGCATTTGAACCAGAACATGAAGACGATATAATACCAGAAAGCGAAAGCGAAAATAAAATAACTACTGACTATGAATTAGATAATGATGCCAAATGTATAATTGATAACTCCAAGTTTATTCTAAAGAAGTTTCTTCGAGAAAAAGCTTACGATTCAATGGATAAATTACATGGAATACATACTTGATTGTTACGATGAAATACGGGAAATTTGTTCGAAATGATTATCCTATCAAATTTCAAGAACACGAAATGAAAGTTGATCTAGCTAAACACGAGTTTATAAACGAATTTAGGAGTCAATATATACCAGTGACAACGCAATGAGATGGATAATGTTTCTACAACGCAATATCTATAGTTTTATTTGGATCTAATAAATTTACGGACGCTATTAGATAGTGTACTGTTGCGATGCTACACCGATATCGACGCACTATATCTGCCCAATTAGTCAAATTAAGAATTCAACGATATACTCTAGAGGAATATATAATTGGTGCAGGAATTTCAAACGAATTATTACAACTTGTAATAAGTTCATACGGTTCAAACGTTAATATTCTTTACTGGGCACACAATACCAATAATTTTGGTGCGTCTATTGCAGTAGTTCGTCCTATTTATATAAATCAATCACAGAAAAGAAAAGAATGCACGTATTTATTTGACGAAATTATGGATTCAGAAGAATTAAATCTTAAGTTTTTTGGTGGTTATTACGTATTGGGTGATGATATACAATGAGATAGAACCCCAGGGCGAGTTCAATTACATCTGCAACACTATTCAGCAGTAGTTCCTTTATTTCATAACATTAGAATTTAAAACTATCAATAAATCCGAAATAAAACCGATCGTTATATCAAATAACGATATGCCAACTGACATATATTAGGTATTTATTATACGTTAAACTAAAATAAAATCTAATTTAAATTTTTATTTATTACAGGTTATGTATAAATATGTTTAAAATATTCTAAAAAATTTCAAAAAAAGTTTAAAATATAACCCGTGCTGGGTATGTTTTAAAACATAGTTCGGGTTATTTAAAAAAACTATAAAAACTAAAAAAACTAAAAAAGTTAAGACTTATAGTTAAGGCTCGAGCAATTAAAAAGCATGGATAATCTACCCAATTAAGAACGGGAATAAATATTATTCCACCGAATAAATTTATATTTTGTGGAACATAAACACTACATCAATGAATTAGATAATCAATTGGCATTTCTTAAACTGTGATAATTTGAGAAAAATGTATATATGGTAAAAACACAATTTAATTTTGAATACCTTACATAATAATAACGAATTTTTTCTATTTCACTAATTATGTTTTACAATAGTGATTCATAATTATATTTATATTTTTAATGTTTTGTTTAGGATTAGTTAATCACGACTTTTCGGTGTCGCAAATAGATATTTCTATGAATGATTAGCAAATAAGACAAACAATATAAGTTAATGGAAAATTTTATTTGATTTTTTTATTTACATTGAAACCGCTTTGCGTTTATATTAGTTCCCTTTGAATTATTTAAACATTAATTTCTGATAAATTTGAATGTTAACGTCTAGAAAGACAAAAAAATAATTCTTTCGATTTGAGTGGCGTATGGTTTGGATTCTAACCACTGTCTAACAGTTGATAGCTCAACGAGAGCCGCCTTTTCGTTCGGATATCTATAAACTCCTGTGGAAATGCATGGAAATGTTATAGACTTGAGACCATTCTATTCCAATAAGTCTAACGAACATTTATACAGTAACAACTTCGAAGTAAATCTGCTTTTTCGCCAACAGTTCCCTCCTCGTGAACAACGTATTTAACCGTCAATTGATAGCCACCAGTGATTTTACACGAACCCGTAACACAACCACAGAGTGTTCTGCACTCAAATTAAATCGGGGTTTGTAAGTCCTGGCCGAACGGTAGGTCACACAGACTCAAGTGAAGTATCAATGGATTCAGCTCGACCCCCTGTGTCCAATAAAACCTGGTTTGACGCGATCTGACCACTCCAGAACTTGGCCGTGGCCAACTCCCATAACCCACGACACGGCCCGACATGTAATATTTCGTCAGACGCGTCTCTATAAACTGAGTTTTTGAACCCATCCACAGCCCCCTCCGACCCCCCTATCACGATACATGGCCCAAAAACCTATTTTTTATTATTTATTTTTTTCATATAATTTATGTATGCTATATTGATATATATGCATAAGATATTGCAAAGATTAATAATTTATAATCAATTTTTCACTATTTAAAAATAATGTATAGAACAAATTTAAATGTCAAACTTTTATAGCAGAATGATGATCTACAAAAACGTCATTACTTAAAATAAACAAATTCTCATTAAATATGGTATAAATTAAACGACAAATATTCTATTCTTTTTTTAAACTAAAAACTTACAATAAAATGGGAAAGCAATCAATCTCGTTACCGATTAATTTTGTGAAGTTACTTTAATTTTATTCAATAAAACAGTTTGAGCATTGTGTTTTGTTGTTATATTACCATTTAATAAAACAATGATTTTCTAAACCTGATTTAGGGTTAAAAGAACAAATGGTAAATCAATCGTAAAACTTAGCCAGCTACAATATGTTGAATTTCAGTCATTTGCAATTCATCTTTAATAGAGTAAAGGTGAGAGAGAGAGAGACTTTAAAAGGTGGGGTGTTGGGTGTCAGCCGGCCGCCATTCACCCAGTAATCGCAGATGGGGAGTGCAGTGGTTAGAACTGTCTCCCTGCGGGGTGGCAGTATCTCGTAACCATTTTGGCGGGAGAATAAATCTCGCTACAGTATCTCAATAGAGTTCGCGACACTTTACACGTTTTGTTTTTTGTTTATTATAATACTAATTCAAATGATGGCTAGGCGTAAACGGGGTGCAGCAGACAGTATCAGGCATTTTTGCTAATTTCTATAATGAGTTAACGTTATATAATTTTAATATAAAAATAACAATGAAAATGATGCCCTTAAATATTGCTAGATAACTGGAATTTTACCAAAAAAACAGGTACTATATTTTGTACAATGCATCTCCAAGCACAGTGTAGACTAAAGGTAGATAGAGCTAGAAAAGATGGTTTTAGATATTGTTGCTTTTTAAATGATTGCACTGTTAAAATTTCTCCTACTAAACATACTTGGTTTTATAAAAGTCAATTAAGTATTACTCAAGGATAACATATAATTCTATGTTTTTCAACTAAATTGAGCTGCAATCAAACAGCCAGAGAAGTTCATATAGATGCAGTTACAGTTACAGATTGGTTTAGTTTTATTACAGAGGTTTGTACTGTTGTTATATCGCAACTTAAAAAATAGGAGGAGTTTATAAGGATGAAAATGGACAAATTTTAGCAGATTTTGTTGAAGTAGATGAGTCAGTTATTAGTTGTAGGAAATACAATAGGGGTAGATTATTGCATAACCAGGTTCAGGATATATGGGAAGTAGGAGGAGTTTGCAGAAGAACAAAAGAATGTTTCATGATTAAAGTTCCAAACCGTCAAATTAATGTAATAGATTATTTGTTAGATACAAGAGTTGAAACGGGCAGTATAATAGTATCAGATCAGGATAGAGTTTACAAGAATATTCTAAACAGAATAGGTTTCGAAATTAACAGTGTTAACCATAGTGTCCAATTTTTTAGTGATACCAATACCGATATTTATACAAATACAATAGAATCAAGATGGGGTGCTTTAAACGAACAATTAAATCTTATAGGAACAAAACATTTTTATCCCAACACTTAGCTCTGTACTTATATTGGTATCAATTTTTAAAACCACTTTCCGAAAAATACAGTTTAGGACAACAGTTTGAAAGATTCGTTTGCAACATAGTTAGAGATTATCCAAGCCCAGATCTAACAAAAATACAATTACAATTATTAGAGGACGACTGAGATAATATTGTTTAAATTTATGTTTAAGGTTTATTAAAATAATAATAAAATAAAACAAGATCGATACGGTCATAATATCTGACTTTGCTATTTAAATTTTAGTAAGTTTATGGTCGCTCGCTCTCTTCGTTCGCTCGCTCTCATTATTTTATATTTTCTGTTATAAGTTAAACATTATCAAGTTAAAACAAATCACTTTATTATCGCTTATTAGTGGCATATGCCACTTTAAATTTTTACGTTTTTGCCTTATTTCCCCTATTTTGACAAGATTTTTTGACCTTTTTGACCTCACATATGCAGTATTTTAAGACATGCATAACATTAACTTTAATTATTTAGAACAACTAATCAATATTATGCTAATAATTAATTACTGATAGATAGATGTAAACTTTAAATATATATTTTTGCGTAAATATTTTTAAAACTTCAATTAGATTTTAGATAACTACTAAAAAGGTTGAGAGATGTTTTATTAAGGAATAACTATTTTGCATTAATTCAACAAATAAGGAAAACTTCGATTCTCAATTCGACACGAGAAAACTATTGCCTCAACATATGATTATCGAAAATTGCGCAAAGTTATAACAAGAGAAAAGAGCGCAGATTTCTTTATTAAAATAGGAGATTGGAGTTACTTTTTAAATATTAGATACCAGATTAACGTAAGTCATTTGTTCTTTTTTCTGCGCCTATCGTTAGCAAAACATTACATTACTGGAATTATAAGAACAAATTAGTTTCGCGATGTTTACAAAATATGATTAGTAAACAAGTATTAATATCACTATTATTATAAGCAAAAATAAACTTTCTATCATTTATACATATTTCAAAGTTGTCTGTGTGTGATACCCTTTATAAGCGCCTCCACTTGTGGCTGGACCCCCCTCCCGACCCTTATATCTTTGGATTCAGCTTAAATAGAGGAGTGCAAATAGGGGGGTTTAGAGGTGTTAGGACCCCCTTAAAAATGTGTGCGAAAGAACTGTTTCAATAGCATTATTAGGGTTCTCCTTGAACGGTCACCACCTCAACACCTATATGAACGGATTTAGATCAATAAGAATAATGTAAGTAAGGGGGTTTTTAGGTAGTGAGCACCCTTTTAATCCGATGGGGTTGAAAAAATTCTATATTTCTAATCTAAACCTATATCAATCAACTCAGCTCTAAAACGGAGTAAAATGAGGTGTCAATCGTGGTGGTAGGATTCGATATAAATTTGTGGGGTTGGAGATCAGTCAGGTCGTTTGGGGTTAAGTCTGTTGGGGTTTAGAACATTTCGGGTAGGGTTCCGGATCAGCCAGGTATGGTTCGGTAGCAATCGCGTAAGTTTCTTGAGAAGTCTGCTGGGTTCGGATCAGTTCTGTGGGCTCGTGATAATTATTGTGGGGTTCTGGATCAAATTGGTGTGGTTGAGTATCAGTCGAATGGGGTTCCGTATCAGCCGGGAGGCGTTTTGGTACATTCGGTTGATGCACGGGATCAGGTGGGGTTCGGGAACATTTGGGCATGGTTTGGGATAAGTCTGGTTGGATTGGGGATCATTAAAGTAGGTTCGGGATAACTCTGGTTGGTTTTGGGAGCAGACTGGTGAGGTTTGGGAACAAGCGGTTAGGGTATGGTAGCAATCGGGTAGGGTTCAGGAGCAAACGGGTCGGGTTAGGGAGTAGTCGGGTAAGTCTTCAGAATCAGACTATTTGGGTTCGGGATTAGTCGAGTAGGGTTTGAGATTAATCCGTTGGGGTTCGGCTTCAGTAGGATGGGATTCGGAATCAGACTAGTGGGGTTCGAAATTAGTATGGTGCGGTTGTGGATCAGTCGGGCGGGTTTCAGGATAAATCGGGTGTCTTCGGGTCAAGTCATTCGGTGTTCGGTATTGATCTGGTGTGGTATGGGATCAGTCAGGTCGGGTTGAGGATCAGTCTGATGGGGTTTTGGAGCAGAATGGTAAGGTTCGGTATCAGCAGGTTAGGGTTTGGGATCAATCGGGTGGGGTTCGGGAGAACTAGACACTTCTTACAGTGCAAAACGATAACATCGTGTTATACATTGTGGCATTCAATTGAATACGAATATTACAATACTTATACCTTAAAAGTCCCATACTATTGAGATATACGTTGAATATGCCCATAATAGGAATACACTTGAGAGTGTCGTTTATATATTTAGTCGTACACTTGTTATGACCGTACAATCGTATGAATTGTCTCAATCGTGCAGTCGATTCTATAATTTTGAAGATTGTATAGTTTTAAATATGTTTTGTAACCAAATTCAGATAAAACTTTTAACGGATAAACTCGGCTTAATTTTTCATTAGTTTTGATTTCGTTTTTAGCTATTTCTGGATATAAATCTAATCAATAACTGTAATATATGAATCTGATTGGATGCGGAGAAAAAATCTCTAAATACGGCAATACTTTCGTATAAAATGAAATTCGTGCGCGTAATCGTTTTATAATTAAAATATTCTGTTATTAACTGATTCTTTTGTATAATCTATTGAATAAATAATAGTAATGAAATAATCTTTAGTGCGTGTTTATAAATATGTTTTAATAAAGCTTGATTGTAGTTTAGA